>PVJX010027092.1:0-25180 GCA_004027295.1 Dolichotis patagonum | reverse complement strand
CCATATAGAGTATCATGTCATCTGATAATAATGATAGTTTAACTTTTTTCCTATCCTTACTCCTTTTATTTTTCTCTCTCTTATCTAATTGGTTTGGCTTTTGAGCACTATGTTGAATAGGAGTGATGATGGATGACAGCCTTGTCTTGTTCCTGATTTTAGAGTGAAAGCTTTCAGTTTTTGACCATGTAGTATGAATTTGGCTTTTTGTTTGTCATAGATGGCCTTTATAAAGTTGAGGTAGAGAGCATATATTCTGATTTTCCATAGGGTTCATATCTTGAATGAGTATTGAACTTTATCAAAAGGTTTTTCTGCATCTATTGAAATGATCATATGAATCTTATCATTGGCTCTATTAATATGAGGTATTATGGTTATAGATTTATGTCCCTGCATTCTTGGCATGAATCCCATTTTGTCATGGTGTATAATCTTCTTGATGACTTGCTGCATTCTGTTTGCCAGTATTTTATTGAGGATATTTCATCTATGTTGGCCTATAGGGAAACTGGCCTGTAGATCTCTGTTTTAGTTGGGTTTTTCTCTGCTTTTGGTGTTAGGGTAATAGTTGTTTCCAGGAATGATTTAGGGAGAATTGCTTCCCTATTAATTTCACTAAGAAGTTTGATGAGTGTTAGCTTTGTCTTCCTTGAATTTCTTGTAGAATTCAGCTCTGAAGCCATGAGGACCTGGGATTTTCTCTGTTAATAAGATTCTAATTATGTTTTTAGTTTCATTAACTGAAATTTGGTTATTCAGCAGTTTTACATTTTCCTGATTCAAATTGATAATTCATATGTTTCTAGGTAGCCATCCATGTGTTCTGTGTTCTTGAACCTATGAGATTTCAAAGCAGGTATGTATGATCTTCTGTATTTTCCATGGGGTCTGTAGAGATTTTTCCCCTTTTCAATACTTATTGCACAATGTGAGTTTTTCACTTCTTTTTAAAAATGAAATTGGCTAGCTACTCGTCAATTATATTTACTCTTTTAAAGAACCAACTCTTAAATTCATTAATTTTTGCATTACTTCCTAAGTCTTTACTGCATTGATTTCTGCTCTGATCTTGTAATTTCCTTCCCTCTTTTGTTTTTGGACTTGACATGCTCTTGCTTTTCTAGACGTTTGAGGTGTGGCATCATGTTGTTCATTTGTATTCATTCTGTTTTCCTGATGTAGCAATTCAATGCAATATATTTCCCTCTGAAGACTGCTTTCATTGAAACCTACAGATTATGGTAAATAGTATTTATATTTTCCTTTACATGTAGATATTGTTTAATTCCTTCTTTAATTGCTTCTGTGACCCACTGATTGTTCAGGAATGTATTATTTAGCTTCCACATGTTTATGGAATTTTTTCAGATTCTTTTTAATTAATTTTCAGTTTTATAACACTATGATCAGATAATATGCACAGGATAACTTCAATTCTTTTGCACCTACTTAAGCATCATCTATGCACTAGTATATGATGCATTTTAGAGAGTGTCACATGTGCAGCTAAAAATTATGTATATTCTGTCATTGTTGCATGGAACACTCTGTGCACATCTATTAAGTCCATCTGTTTACAAGTTTTATTCAGTTCCTTTATTCCTTTGCTGATTTTTTGCCTCATTCATCTATCTCTTTATATCAATGGAATGTTAAGGTCTCCTGTTACAAATGTGTTATTGCTTATTTACATTTCATTTGTATTAATATTTTTATATAGCTGAGTGCTATATTTGGTGCACATATATTTAAGCTTGTTATCTCCTCTTCTTAAAATTTTTGCTCTAGCCAGTATGTATTGACATTAGTTACCTCTTTTGATCACTGATTTGAAGCTCACTGAGTGCTCCCCTATTTGATTCATATATATGAAACTTATTATCTTTTCTTCTTGAAATTTTTCCCTAGCCAGTATGTATTGATATTGGCTACCTCTTTTGATCACTTTTTTGAAGTTCACAAGGTCTGCAAATGGAGTAGCTGTCCTTGTGGCTTTTTTGCAGTTTCTTTTGCATGAAGTATTGTTTTGCATCCTTTGACTTTCAGTCCTCGAATTTCCTCTTGAATTAGATGAATTTGTTGTAGGTAGCATATGGTAGCTGTTGTTTTTTGATCCATTCTACTAGTCTATTTGTTTAACTTGGTCTAGTAAGGTGATTTACATTGATGTTATAACTGATATATATTGGCTCCTTTTGTCATGTTGTCTTTCTGCTATTGGTTTTCTACTTTTCAACTCTGTTAAATTGTTTGAGTTGCTTGATGGTTTCCTTCAGTTGGTGTTCTTGACATCATTGCTATTTTCATATCTATCTAGAATATCCTTCAGTAATCTTTGCAGAGTTGCATTAATAGTCAAGAAGTTCTTCAGCTGTTCTTTATCATGGAAGTATCTTATTTCTCTATCAATTTTGAAGGACAGTATTTCAGGGCACATTAATCTAGCTTAGATGTCATTTTCCTTTAGGATTTGAAACCATTCACTCCATGTTCTTCTTGATTTCATTGCATGTGTGGAAGTCCGCTTTGATTCTGAAGGGCTTTCCTTTATTGGTGACTTATTTCCTTTCTCTAACAACTATTCAAATTCGTTTCTTGTGTTGAATTTATGGACTGTTGTTTAATATGTATCTGCTTGTAAATTTATTTTGGTATGGCTAATTGGAATTGAGTGTGCTTCACAGATTTGTATGTCCAATTCCATTCACATGTTTGGCAAATTATGAGCTATTACTTCTGTAAATAATCTTGTGATATCATTTGTTGTGTCATCTTCTTTTTCATTTACCTCTGTTAATCTTAAATTATTTTTCTTTGCATTATCTTGAAACTGTTAAATTGTTACTTCCTGATACCTTGTTATTTTTAAGGAGCTTTCTTTTCCTGTTTGCTTGCTGAAAACTTGTTTTCAATGGGGGAATTTTTTATTCCCTGGGTATATCTTTGAATCTGTTTGATGCATTTTACTACTTTCTTATATTGTCCATTTAAGGTTTAAATAGTTTTTCCATGGTTTTCTGTTTTTTAAATTTTATTTAAAAAGAAAAAAACCATATGAACAAAACAGAAAAATGGTAGCAACAGTACAGAATTCTAAAGGGAAAAAATAAAAGAACAACAACAAGAAAACAAAAACACAAATAAATTGCCACTTGATAAGTTACATACTGTCATCATTAGAAATAGTTGTTCAAGTTAAAAAGTTAAAACATACAAAGTACACATTCAAACAATGAGACTCTCTACATTTCTGCTCAACAATCTAACAAAAACAGTAATATGGTAATCTATCTTACACACTTGAAAATAAAGTTATATCCTTTAGAGCACTTTCTTTTCCTCTCTATTTTACAGTAGCATTAACATATTTTTGGTTTACTACTGCTACATTTCCTACAAGTTTTTACACCTGAGACACAATTTGATATTTATAAATATGGTTCTTATTTATTTCACCAAGGAGGATAGGCTCAAGTTGTTGCCATTTCCTTCTGAAGGCCTCAAGATCATCCTTTTTATAGCTGAATAATATTCCAATATGTGAAAATAACACATCTTTTTAACCATTCTGCAGTTGATTGGCATCTAGGTTGTTTCTAAGGTTAACTATTACAAATTGTGCTGCTATAAACATAGATGAATATATATTACTTTAACATGACCTTTTTGTATTTTATGGGAAAATATCCTGGAGGGGAATAGCTGGATTGAATGGAGCTTCTACTTCTAGTTTTCTGAGAATTCTCCATATTGATTTCCATAGTGATTGCACTAGTCTGCATTACCACCAACAGTGGAGCAGTGTTCCTTTTTCCCCACAGCCCCTGCAATATTTGTTATCAGTTGATTTCTTGATGAGAGCTATTCTTTTGTTTATGAGATCATATATCAATGATGTTTTAATTTGAATTTCTCAAATGACCAGTGATGGTGAACATTTCTTCATGTATTTGTTTGCTATTTGTATATTTTTATTTGGCATATGTTTATTGATCTCAGCTGCCCATTTTTGGAGAAGGTCTTTGAATTAGTGCAGCTTGATGTTTTTTTCAATTCTTTATATGTTCTTGATATAAGTCCTTTGTCCAAGGGGTTGCTGGTTAAAATTCTTTGCCATTCTATCACTTTTGTTTTCACTCTGATGGTGATTTCTTTTTATGTGTTGAAATTTTTCAATAATATGAGATGCCAGTTGTTGATTCTCTGAAGCATTTCCTGTTCAGTTTGCATTTTGTTCATAAATTCTCTGTGCACGCCTATGTCTCTAAGATTTATACCTACCTTATCTTCTAATAGATTTAGTGCTACTATTTTAATGTTTAGGTCTTTGATCCATTTAGACTTTAGTTTTGTGCATGGTGATAGGCATGGATCTACTTTCAGTCTTCTGTATGCAGAGAGCAAATTGTTCCAAAACATTTATTAAAGAGGCTATACTTCTTCCAGTGAATAAGTTTAGCACCTTTGTCAAATATTAGGTGGCTGAGTGTCTTTGTACCTATAGTTGCATCTTCTAATCTGTTCCACTGGTCCTCAAATCTGTTTCTTTACAAGTACCATGCTGCTTTTATCACTGTGGATTTTTAGTACAGTCAGGAATTGAAATGCCTCCTGTCTTGCCTTTATTGCCCAGAATTACTTTTGCTCTTCTACGTTTCTCCTTGTTCCAAATGAGATTTAGGAGTGTTTTATCTATCTCTGTGAGGTATGTCAATGGTATTTTGATTAGGATTGTGTTAAATCTATATAACAAATTTGGGAGTATGGCCATTTTCACAAAGTTTTTTCTTCCTAGCCAAGAGCATGGAATATCTATCAATTTTCTAGCATACTGTTCAATCTCCTTTTTTAGCCTAGTATAATTTTCAGTGTATAGGTCTTTTACAGTTTTAGTTAGATTGATTCATAAGCACTTCATTTTTTTAGATGTTATTGTGAATGGTGGTATTTCAATAATTTCTCTCTTGGTGAGTTTCTTGTTTATGTACAGGAATGCTATTGATTTTTGAGCATTGACTTTGTATCCAGGTACACTGCTGAATTGGTTTATTACCTTTAGCAATCTTTTAATGGAGATTTTCCATCTTCTATATGTAATATAATGTCATTTGCAAATAGTGAAAATTTAACATCTTCATTTACTATCTTCATTCCATTTGTGTCCTTCTCTTGTCTGATTACTCTGGCTAGTGTTCCCAGAACTATATTAAAATGGAGTGGGATAGCACTGTCTTTTCCTGACTTTAGAGTGAAAGTTTTCAGTTTTTGTCCAGTTAGTATAATATTGGTTGTTTTTTTGTCATAGAAGTTGAGGTAGACACTTGATCTGAGGTCTGAGATTTTATGCTAAGCTTCATTTAAATGACAGTGCAGGCTTTCAATACCATTTTTGGTTTCTTGCATATCTCTTTCAATTTGTTTTGTATGTTCTAACTGTTTTCTGCATTGCTCATTCAAAGATTTAATCAGTTTCCCATGCTCCTGTAGTTTCTAATCTATTTCTGCTCTAGCTATGTTGAGCAGCTCATTTACTAATGTTTTACTTTTGTCTTTATATAAGACATTATTTCTAATTTGAGTTCCTGTATAGCCTCATGGATTTGTTTCTTTACTTCATTTGATATCTTTTCAGAGAAGTCTTGTGTGCAACTTCTGGGTACTCTCTGCAATTAGTGCCTGCACTTGTCCCTGATGGACTAAATGTTCAGGTTTGCATTTTGGCTTTTTGTTTAGTCATTTTAACATTTTGGGAAATTTATGGTCTTTATATTCCAACAGTCACAATTTTCTGTAGTGTGTGTTTCAGCGTTCTACTGTGTGGTTAATGTTTGTCAAATTGCTGGCTACCAGAGTGAAGAGGAGATCCAGATCCTGTAGTCCTCCTACCATGACTTTTGGGTGAATCCTATATTCTTTCTAGGCTTACTAGCCCAGAAGTATTGATGTAGGGCAGCTCTTTGTTCCTGCTGTTGTTATATCTTCAGGTTGATGCAGGTCACTAGTTCTCCATGGCTATAGTGTTTGTCTCAGCTGAGGCCCTACTTTAAACTGGGGTCTCATAAGTTCTTTTAGTTTCCTCTAAGTAAAGGAGTGTTAGTTCCACCATTTGCCCTCAGGCAACATCACAGTTACTGGTGGCTGAGAGCCAGGGCTGCTCAGGAGTGTTAGACACTACCATACCCTTCATGGAACTTTGTGCTGACCAGAGGATGTATATTGACACACTCCTCAGCCTGTCTGATGTTCTCTGTGGGGGGGGACTACCCTCTCTCCTGCCAGGTTAACCAATGTCTTACTGTTGGATGGAGTTTCACTTCCACTCCTATTTACCCACTGCAGACCTCTATTTTATGGGGAAACTCACCACACTGACTGGAGCCTGATAAGCTCTTCTGTTTGAATGAGGGGTTCCTGTGCTTCTCATAGAGCTATCATGGTAGTCCACTATAGTTCAATGTTTCTGATGCAATAGTGGCTCCAGCAAATGCAGTCCCAGGTACCTGAAGTATGTAGCCAGCTTCCTAAATGTTCCTGGAGGAGATATGGGCCCAGAAGCAGCAGTCCCAGGCACCTCAGGCCCTTTGCCAATTGTCCTCACAAAGTTCCCTGTGGTTGAAAGGAAGGCCTACCAGTGCCTAGCCACCCCAGCTGAGCTGCCATCCCAGTGATGTTCCTTGTGGGTGAAGGGTGAGCCTAGCACTCCTGAGCAGCTCTGGTTCTCAGCAGCTCATCCCACGGTGTTCCCTGTGTGTGAAGTGCTGGCCTAGTACTCCAAAGCAGCCCTGGCTGAGTCACTGGTCACAGTGTTCCCTGCAGGTGAAGGTCGGGCCTAATTCTCCTGATTAGCCCTGGCTCTCAGCCACTGGTCCATGTGATGTTCCATGTGGGCAAAGGGCAGGCCTGAAACTCTCTTCTATTTTTAAACCATGTCTTCTTTAGATGTTTTCAGCATTTCTTTCATTATTTTTATCATTTATTTTACGTTGGATTTTTTTCTGATCTTATTTCATTTGCAGCTTCATGGAGTTGTTGGTTTACTTCAGTTGCTCTTATTTCAGAAGTTTCAGGTGTGTGGCTTATACTTTCTTCTATGTCCATGTTTCCTAGGATTTTTTGGGATAGGCTGGATGTTTTATATTGCATTTTGATGTTTTGTCTTATCATTTCCCTTATTGAAAGCCACATAGGTAGTCTCAGTTGTTTCCTGGGTTGAGGATGGCTTTCTGTAGTGGAGGAGGCTTTCTCAATTGAGTGGGGAAGGTTAGGCAGGACTTGGCAGGTCGTGGAAGCACTCAAATTCTCCCAAAATTGGTAGAATGTGCTGTTTTGTCATTTGCCTGTATTCCTCAGATCCCTAGTGACACTCAAAGGCTCCTCAAAGGGGAAGTGTGCACTTGGTGGAATTTCAACACACCCTACATGGATCACCAAAGCTCCTGGCTTCTTAGGATCACTGAGTGGGGTGCAACCAGGTTCCGGGCAAGGTTCCAGGGCTGCACAGCTAGGCAGAATTCTCTGTGGGGGGGCCTTCACATCACATCACATCGTGTTGCAGCTCCCAGCTGCTGTAAGGTCATTTTTCTTGATGATACAATGAATAGTATTGTTTTCACAAATTCATTGAGTTTGTTGTTGATGTACAAAAATGCTACAGCCTTTTGCATCTTGATTTTCTATCCTGCTACATTGCTGGGGTTGGTAACAAATTCTAAGAGGTGTTTTGGTGGCATTCCTTGGGTCTTCTACATAGAGTAATCAGTTATGTACAAAAATAATAAGATGAGAAGCCTGCCCTTCCACTAGGAACATCACAGAAGCCCAGCACAGGCCATAAATGCCTTGGACTGCCACTGCTGGAACCACCCTTTCACCAGGAACATCGGGTAAGCACAATGCATGCTTGAGCAGCCTGGGACAGCCAATGTTGAGCACAGACTTCCACGAGGAACATTGGGGAAACCTGCTCTTCCATGAGAAACATGTGGAGGCCCACTACAGGACAGAGATGTCAAGGACTGCAGCTGCTGAACCTGCCCTTCCACCAGAAACATTGGGTAAGCCCGCCCTTTCACCAGGAATATCAAGGAAGCCTCAGACAGGCCTGAGCTGCCTGGGACCACCTCTATAGGGCATGCTCTTCAGTTGCAAACATTGGAAACATCAGAAGCTTGGACTACAGTGGATTACCAATGACTCAGGAACCCCTGCCTCAAACAGAAGACCTCAGCAGGCTAACTCAGTGTGGTGAGGTTGCCCCTAAAATAGTAGTCTTCAGTGGGTAAATAGGAGCAGAAGTAAAACTCTGTCCAACTGTAAGACCTTGGCAAACCTGTCAAGAGAGTGTGTATCCCCTCTCCGACAAAGAAAACATCAGACAGTTTGAGAGTGTGCCAATAGATATCCATAACCCTAGGACACGGGATTGAGCACTGGGGGTTCTGCCGGGCCCACTTCTCTATGCCCAGCATATGCATCTCAGTTAAGGGAGCCAAAACTTGGCAGAGGAGTTGAGATTGGCTGGGGTGAGTCTCAGTGACCTGGGGAGAGTTGGAGACCTACATTCTGCTTTTGAGTTTCTGGGGAGCTACTGGGATGCTGGATTGTGTCCAGCAGATTGCAGGGTCTCATTCAACCACAACTAGTGACCTTGTTTCAGTTCAGGGGGCAGAAACTTTGCATAAGGACTCTGGGCTCCTTTGGGCTGTCCTGGGGAGAGCTTAAAACCAGCACTGCTAATTGCTGAGTTCATACCCATCCCCCTCAGGGAAGGGATTGTGCCACAAGGGTTTTGCTGGCACCAGTTCTCCACACCCTGCTCCCACCTATCAATTTAGGGAGCCAAGTGCCTGCAGAGAAGCTGAGACTTCTCCAGGAGCTGAGGGTGGAGGGGGGGATTTGCCACACACACAGAGGAAGATTTGGAACACAACTCAAACCAAGGAAATAAAGAACAATTACAAAATGAAAGACCAAAATGCAGGCTCAAATCACCAGGCCATCCCAAGAATGCCTGGGAGCCATTTACATAGAGGAAAATAAAAGCCATACACCTGAAATGACTGAAATAATATCAACTGAAATAAAGAAGCAACTAGGGGAAGCTATGGAAAAATTCAAAATACAAAATACAGATAATTGCCCAGGTAAAAGAAGAAATGATAAAAGTAGTGAAAGAAATAGTGAACACATGTAGTGAAGACACAGCTAAAAAATTAGAGGAACAAAGCAAACAAATAGAATTCCTGAATGAATACTATAAGAAACAAACAGAATACATAAAGCAGATTCAAAGAGATATACAGGAAATCAAAAATGATATTGAAAACTGTCAAAGCTACCTCAATGAAAGTGAAGATAGAATTTCACACCTCAAAGAGAGTGAACCAATAAAATCCTCACAACTTAGAGAAAATTAAAAGAGCTTATGGGACCCCCAGTGATACAGTAGGGCATCAGGTGACAGAAACATTATAGCCAGGGAGATCTGGGGACCTAAATGCAACTTGAAGATATAACAACAGCATTAAATAAGTGTTGCCCTACATCAATAATTATAGGCTAGATAGACTAGAAAGAATATAGGTCTCATCCAACAGACCCTGTAGAAAAAATTCAGGATACTAGGTCTCCTATTCATTGTGGTAATCAGGAATTTGACAAATATCAACTACACAGTAGGACCATAAAATTCACACTTCAGACAGATGTAACTTTTGGGATGGAACAATCAGATATTTACACAAATGCTGAAAATGAATAAATGAAAAGGCAAAATGAAACTCCAAACATCTAGTCCATCAGGACCAAGTACAGGAGATAATGAAATAGGGGACCCTAAATGTCATACACCAGAAATTTCTGAAAAGATAGCAAATGAAGTAAGGTAGCAAATCTATGAGGCTATAGAGAAACTCAAATTAGAAAGAATGTCTTATTTAAAGACAAAAATAACAACCTTAGTAAGTAAGTTGCTCAACGTAGCTAGAGAAAAAATAGATTTTAGAAAAATACAGGAGCATGGGAAATTGATTGAAATGTAGAATGAACAATGATGAGAACAGCAGAATCCATGAAACAAATTCAAAGAGATATGCAAGAAGAAAAAATTGTATAGAAGGCCTGCAAATCCATTTAAATAAAGCTGAGGATAGAATTTCAGACCTTGACAGAAGGATTGCAGATAGCAATCAGGAGAGTGTAGAACTTACAAAAACACCAAAGCAGCATGAAATGACAATCCATCAGCTTTAAGATGATGCCAGGAGAAAGAGCATTAATATTAATAGGCATCAATGAGAAGACAGGAGACAATGCAAAGGATATAAACAGCTGTTCACAGAAGTAATGGCATAAAATTTCCCAAACATGGGGGAAAAGTCAGATATACAAATATGTGAGGCATATAGAATGCCAGTCATAACCAACATAAATCTACACCTACACACATAATAATTAAGATCACAAACATATAGCCTAAACACAGTGCACTAAAAGCTTTTAGAGAAAAGACACAACTCATTTATAAAGGAAAGCCCATTAGAATCATGGCAGACTTCTCAGAAGAAACCTTCAGGCTAAGATGAGCTGTGAGTGAAGTATTTCAAGCCCTAAAAGAAAACAACTTTTTACACAGACTAATGTACACAGCAAAACCTTCTTTGAAATTTAATGGAGAAAGAAAATACTTCCATGACAAAGAACAGCTGAAGAAATTCATGTCCATGAAACCAGCCTTAAAAATAGTGCTGAAAGATATCCTAGATAGAGACAAAAATGACTACAGTCTCCAGAACAACAACAGAAAGAAATCACCAGCATGGACAAGAAATTAAATAAGGTAGAAAAGCAGGAAACTAATAAAAAAGAACACAACCTGGCAAAGTCAAGGGAGTACATGTTAGTGATATACACAAATGTAAATGGGCTCAATCCACCAATCAAAAGAAACAGGTTGATGGAATGGATCAAGAAATTGGATCCCACAATATGCTGTGTAAAAGAAATGTATCAAAAAAAGAAACACATATATTAAAAAATCAAAAATAAACACATAGATTAAAAATCAAAAGTTGGAAATCAGTATTCCCTGCAACAAGAATGCAGAAAATAGCAGGGGTAGCTACTCTGTTTGCAGATAAAGTGAACTTTGGACCTAAAAGAATTAAAAGGGATAAAAAAAGTTCACTACATACTCATAAGTAAAAAAACTACAAGAGGAAAACCTAACAGTTATAAATATATATGCACCAAAGACAGAGCCATATTAGACAAATACTATATAAGACAAATATATAAGACAAATACTAATGGACATGAAAAACCAAATACACAAGAATACAATTGTAATAGGAGAAATTAACACACCACTGTCACAAACAGATAGGGCAAGTAGACAAAAAGTCAGCAAAGAAATAACAGAACTGAATCATACCTGTGAGCAAATGGATTCAGTGGATGTTTACAGACTGTTATACTCAACCACATCAGAATATATCTTGTTTTCAGCTGCACATAGTTCATTCTCCAAAGTAGACCTTATATTCACCCATAAATCATTCTTATCTATATACAAAGGGACTGAAATTATCCCATGCACAATATCTGACCATAGCACAGTAAAATTAGAAATCAATGGAAACCCCCCCACAAAACCTGCACAAAAACATGGCAATTAAGCAACAAACTTCTGAATAACCAGTGGGTTAGAGATGAAATTAAATAAGAAATAAACAATACCTGCAACACAGTGAAAATGCAGATATAACATACCATAACCTAACCTATTTTATGCAATGAAAGCATTTCTAAGAGGGAAATATATAGCAATAAAGAGTTACATCAAGAAATTGGAACAAATATAAATAAATAACCTAATGCTATATCTCAAACATCTGGAAAAGGAATAGCAAGTCAAATCAAAAGCTGATAGAAGAGAGTAAATTGTAAAGGTTAGAGCAGAAATTAATGCAATTGCTACTAAAAAAGCAAAGAATTAATGGATCAAAAAGCTATTTTTTTAGAGAATAAGCAAAAATCTATAAATCCCTACCAACCTTATAAAAAAAAAGAAAGAAAAAAATCAAGTCCTTGCAAGAAGGACTGAAAAGAAGGAAACTACTACAGATCCAATGGAAATTCAAAAGATCATGTAAACCTACTTTGAAACCCTCTACTCACATACAGTGGAAAACACAGAATAAATGAACAGATTTTTAGGAACATATGAACTACCAAAACTCAACCAAAAAGATATTGCAATTTTGAATAACCCAGTATCAGTTACTGAAATTGAAAACATAATTCAAAACATACCAACAAAGAAAAGCCCAGGTCTTGATGGATTCACAGCTGAATTCTACAAAAATAATTAGAGAAAATTTAAGGCCAATACTTCTTATACTCTTCAATGAAATTGTTTCCTTTCTGAGAAAAGGAAAGAAGTCATTCATTTTGCTAACATCTTAGTAAGCACTCTATCAACTTTATTTATTTGGAAAATTTCTGTGTAGATTCCTCATATGTTGGTTTTCATTTTTGATTGTTCCCTGTATACTTCAGTGTTTGAATACATTCCAAGAAAATGTCTTACAGCATTACTATCCTTTCAAATGATTTATAGCTTTTGAAGGAAATTCAATCAGATCTTTGTAAATATTATGTCATACTCAGGTTTCTAACCATTAGAAACTGAGTATATCCAAGGAAAACTATTCCATTCATTTTGAGAAAGTAATCTGAGATTTTGGTGGCACTTACATTGAAATTATCAAATAATGAATGTTATATTACTTCTGTGCATTATCTTGGAAAGTATAATTGTATTTGAAGCTCTTATTCATTTTAATTTACTGTGGATTTATTTTTTTATCCTGAAATAATTTGTTTTTGTTAACACAGCTCAATGATTATCATAGATGTTGAATTCTGTCTTCACTTTTCTCCACGTGTCATGTCAAACTCATTGAAATTTTAAAATACCTAATTATCTATTGGTATCTGTGAAGGTAAATTTATTGCATTATCCTTAAGCATTCAAATACCAATTAATTTTTTGCACAATTCAATATTTTATTTGATTTTATTATGGAATGACACCATCTTCCTAGTTTCAAATATGTAAAATTTTTATGATATGAGTTCTTCTGTGGCCTTATGTGTCACTTGTTCTTACTATGTGCAAATCTGTTTACACATAATATTGCATCAAATGATTCACTGTCCTGTCCTTTGACTTCCCTATCCAACTATTTCATACAACAACAGCAACTTGAAATGCACTGTGAATTGAATTCTGTATTGTATATATTTACTTATATTAGTTTCTAAGCATTTCTTGTAACTTTGTGCTTTTTTGACAAGTTCATTTTCTCTCTAGATTATCTAATTCACTGAATGTAATGTGTACAAACAAGAAATCTATTAATTTTTAAGTGATATCTTTGTAAACAGTTACATTCATGATTGTGCTTTTTAATATAGTACATATAAGGACATATATTTTAACCTTTTCAGATGTACTTTTTCTTTGGCTTTTACAAATATATTTAGGGAAATGAAGTTCTTTGTTTATGTAATTTACACTTATGATTTCTTTTTTCTTTTTTATAAGGTCCACATTGTTAAAATTACTGATGTTTCTGAAGCATGTTCATCAGTATTCAAATATATCACTTTAATAATAAGCAGGAATTGTTTGCATTGATTGACAAGGATCTACATAAAACCTTTTTAATCTTCTTAAATAAGTGATTTATACCTACACTGACACACATGAATACTTTCACTACACTATGCTCACAAAAACACTGTGAATTATAATAATGAAAAAACCTGGAAATATCAAAAGCAATACAGTATGCAGAAGAAGTCTAAGCTCACAAGTGCACTAATATTATTACAAGCATTAAAATCTCTTAAAAAGCTGTATGTCTACTTTCTGAGAAAGTGTACTATTTCCACAGAAAAGAAGTCACACCTGCATGCTTCATTTAGAAGTAAAAAGTGTTATTTTGTTCCATGAGTAAGAAATATTGCATTTCCAAACTTAGATCACTGGTTTCAATGCAATATATTGGCATATCATTAACATAAGTATTGAGATATAATGTGAATTGACACCAACCAAGAGCAGAGAGAGCACTGAAAACAACATGAATGTCATACAATATTTTTTAGTCCCTTTTGTGTTTGCCAAATAGAATACCATGGTATATCTCTCATTGATTCTACACTCCATTATACCATGATATTTGTCAGTAGAATGGTGAAGGAGAAGTCATGTTGGAATTCAAATATTGTTAATTCTGCAATGTAGTATAGGGAATCAAATGTAGACAAAATGATGAGGCCACAGAAAGCCACATTAATGTCCTGGGGATATAGCTCAGCAGCATAAGCGCCTGCCTTGCAAGGAAACCGTCGTGAATTCAATCCCTGGTACTGATAAAAAAAAGTCACATTAATACATGATATCAAAAAAGCCTGAGCCAACAGAAAGGCACATGTACTGTAATGGCAGAAGGCCACAAAAATTTTTTGTGTCACAGACACATCAGGAATCTGATAAGTAGACTGCTGCTCATATTAACAAACTGAGTTCTAAAAGTATAACCAAGCTTCTGTGCTTACAGTTATTGTTTTGAATAGAAAGTGAATTTCCATATAGGTTATATGGGTGTCACCAGAAACCAATCTAACTCTTCATGTTTATGTATTTTTGTTTGATTCACATATTGCTCAATTGCAATGACAATCAAAGTGAAATGGCCTTATAATAGTAAGGCAGTAGACATTTTATTATGAAATTATGATATCTGCACCACACACAGACACCACTTTGTGCCACAGTGGATTGGTAGAGGATGAAATATCAACTATCCAATAGAATTTGATGAGGCATTAAATATGTTCCCAAATGGTTAAGAACTCTTCTTTATATGCAGCTAGATATTTCTTTAAAACATTTTCTTCTTACTATAATCCACAGGTTGTTCTTGTTAGTACTTGTATTCTGCATTTTGGTATATCAGGCTCTCCACAAGAGCAATAGAATAGATCAGGGCTAGAGGTCACAGAAATTTATTGCCAAATTTGACCTCTTCCACTCTGTTGAATGTTGGTATGTTTGGCTTGCCTGCTTGAAGAGACCCAACATGTGTCCTCTGACATTAAAAAGATGACAATTTTCTTTGAGATAAGTTGAAACATGAATTGTGTTTCTATCTGATTTGAAGAGCAAACTTAGACTGCTTGTTGCTGTTCATAATAACCAGGAAAAGGATTTCAGCTCCTTTGTTCTTCACAATGAAGTACACCAACTTCTGGTTTACTCAGTCCCAACAGCCCTCATTCAGTCATGCAGTATTTTCAAGAAAGTTCTTTTTCCAGCCATTGAATTCTCCTACTCAAGGAAATCTGTGTCAGGACTGTGATCCTTGAAGTTTCCATAGCTTCTTCTCCCACTCAGATTGTCTTCTAATCTGATTGTTGTTGGGAGCAGCATAATAATAGGGGAATAATGTTTCATGAGATAAAATAAAAACAAATTACTTTTGTTCTGCTCTCCTCACTACAGTGCTGACATCAGGCTCAGAGTAGTTCAGATTCTGCTACTTGGATATTGAACATTTTGGTTTTGAAGAACTCTTCTTATGGAATTAAACTGTGGATAGGAAAGAAAAATAAAGAGGAGTTATAGTATTATCAAGCCAAAAGATACTCTGCACCGAAGACACATCACAAAGCAATCTGCAGATGGCAACAAAATGAAAGATAAACCCAGAAAAACAAAATCAAAATTGTCTCTGCTTTAACACAGAAACACAAATATTTTTTTTCATATTCACAGAAACAGATGGATAAAGCATGTTAGAGTCTCAGATGCAAAGTTGTTCATACAATTGTTGCTCCTTGAAATTACACATTTCAGGCAGAACTATTTCAAAAGCATACCTATGTATTCTTCACCACATGATAAGTTATATAACAAGATTTTAAATCCTAATGTCTTGGGAGGCATGGGAAGATAATATATTTTAAGTTTTTGTCTCTTTACAAAAAAATGTTGAATTAGGTAACTAGAGAACTTGCTTTTAGTCAATGTTTCAGATAATTATTTTAAATGATTTTCATCTCAAAGAATATTTCTATTTGTTATGGTTGATTTACATAACCTGTTAGGCACTTCCTTTCACATGACAGCACATACTGGATACCTTGAAATACCTTGGACAATTCCATATGTAACTATTCCTCATTGCAGTTGTGATGCTGCTCCAACTGCAATTCTGTGCATCAAAGTGTTTCATACAAGTTTATTCCAATGTCTTGGAACCTCAGTATTTACATTTTGATTTCATACCCTGAAAGTTTTTCATGTCCATTTATACTTATGATTATGTACATAACTTCACTAAATGTATGGAGATATTAGAATCAGTTAGGAAAGTTGGTACAGAAATCAAAAAACACATGCAGAATAAGAGATAAAAAGAATGCAGTGTGAAGTTTTTCTCTTACTATTGATATCATGTGTCTTAGTTACTTTTTACTCATCACTGAGACAAGATACCTGATGCCCAAAGTTCGGAAAGGAAAGGTTTATTTCTTACAGTTTTTGGAGGTTTCAGTTCACACTCACTTGGCTCCAAAGCAGGGTGGCATTGTGGGGACACAGTTCATGGCAGCTGAAAACAGCAAGTGGGAACAGGCAAAGAGAGACACACTTTCATCCTGCCATTACATCACATCCTGGCTCCACCCCTTAAGAGGGTGTAGCACTGACACCACCAATCCAAGCACTAGACAATGAACCAATCATGAATGCACAATGCAAAGGCATGAGGCTTGGGGGCCACTGACATAAACCATGACATTACACCCCTGGCCCACAAAGACTCATGTACAACTTTTATAAAAAAGGCATTTAGTCCATCTCCAAAAGTTGCCAAAGTTCTAATATTTTCAGTGTTGCTGAGCAGTCCAATTTCCAAGTCTGCTCCAATATCTATGGCAAACTCTTAAGAGTAATCCCCTGTAGAAGTGAAACAAGGTTAAATATTTCTGAAATACAAAGGCACAAAATAAACTTTACCATTCCAAAAGTTAAAAACAGGGAAATATAAAGTTTTGGAAACAGAGCAAGTCCAAAATCCAGCAGGGTGAACATTAAGTCCTAGAGTTCCATGCTCAGCATTTTAAGCAATCTGGTTGCAAGCTAAAAAAGACTTGTGTGATTCCGCTCCCATGGCACTTCCAGGGATTTCATCTCCAATAGCTTTTCTCTTAAACCTTCTCTGCTCAGTTTTTTGCAGCTTTCCTTGGATGATCCACGTTCCTGGCTTTTCCAAACTTCTGGTGTCTGCACTGAACTTTGGCTTCACCCTTACATCTTTATAAAATGCCCTCTCAGGGGCACACTGCTTGGCTTCCCAGGGCCTTTTCATTTGAGGTGGAAACCATCTTACCATAAGAATTTGTGCATTTTCCTTGCACCTAAAATCAGCACCATGTGGATGCCACCAAGGCTTGTTGCCAGCTGGACCAGTAGCCATGCTTTCCTCTCTATTGGCTGTAAGGGTCGATTGCCTAGATCACTGGACTCTGTGAACTTGATTGTGAAGAAAAACTTTTCTATGTTGCCACCATTAGGGAATGTCATGTGACTGCCACCATTCTGGAACCTTATGTGGCCTCCTGTGTCATTCTGGAGCATGGTGCTCTAAAGCTTTCTCATCTAAGAAAATTCTTTCACTTTTTCAGCTTTGGGGATGCAAAGAGTGAAGACACGCTGTTTCCTGGGATGCCCTTTGGTCATCTTTCTTATGTCTGTTTCTTCTCAGCAATCAAAGTCTTAGAACTATCGTTACAATACACAGATTTACTGGAGTTTTCCTTCTGGCCAAAATCACAGTGTTTTAAATTATCCTGCTGGGCTCTTTGCTCTTGCTTTGCACCATAGATCTGGCTAAAAACCCCCAACCATAGCGATGTCACAGCCTCAACATTTGACTGCCATGAAATTTCCTTTGCCAAATTAATCAGTCCATTACCCTTAATTTCAGACTCAGGCAATGTCTCTGGGCATGAGCAAAATGCAGACAAACTTTCTGCCAAGCCATAACACACATCATATGGAGTCCAACAATACATACAGTCCTCCATCCCAGCAGAAACCTCACAAGCCTGGTCTTTACTATCAGGCTTTCTATCAGCCTCTGGTCTCCTGAGCTCTGAGCAGAATCTGATCTATAGAACAACCTAAGTTCCTCCAGCTCTGTGCATCCAGGCAACATGTCTGAACCTTTCCAAATTCTGCCCACAAGACATTTCCATGGCCTCTCAAAAAACATGGTCAGGTATAGTCACAGCAATGACCCCACTCCTCCATACCAAATTCTATCTTATTTACTTTTTACTCTTGCTGAGACCAGATACCTGATTCCCAAAGTTAGGAAAGGAAAGTTTTATTTCTTACAGTTTTTGGAGTTTTGAATCCGTACTCAGTTGGCTCCAAGGCAGGGTGGCATGGCAGGGCCACAGTTCATGGCAGCTGCAAACAGCAAGTGGAACTGGCAAAAGAGAGACACAACTTCTTCCTGCCATTACATCACATCCTGGCTCCACCCCTTAGGAGGGTGTAGCACTGACACCACCAATCCAAGCACTAGACAATAAACCAATCACAAATGCACAATGCAAAGGCATGAGGCTTGGGGGCCAATGACTTAAACCATGACATCATGCTTATTAAAAATGACTCAACCAGACTGACAAACAGTATCAAATTTGCCTGAGATCAAGGGAAGACTCTGACAAGATCGTGTCCAGAACTCAGTCTGGCTGTGTTACAAGGATAATTGCTGACACAATATCTATCACTAATTCCACAGTACAAGTAGGATGGGTCCATAAAATCAAGGATTTTTGAAACATGAGAACTTTTACTTCTACTCAATTTCAATATGCCATTATTAATCATTTTTGTTTCATGAGGAACATCAAACAAAAAAACAAATAAAATCTGGATAATAATCTTGTAAAATAGAAAAGCCTGATTCCATTTAAAGAACAGAATTAAAACATTGTTTTATGTGATTTAAGAAGGAAAATATTTGAAACACTCATTTCAAATCACAGGAGTCATTTCTCTGAAAACTTTGACACATGGTTATCACAAAATTTCCAAATTGAGAAATGATAGTACTCAACCTCATGAGCTAACACAGAATTCTTAAGCAAACAAGAACGACAAGATCAGAGAATATCTAACACCACATTCACATAAACACAAACTCTGCTTCTGCTGCACTTACTCGGAATATAACCGGCACTGTTTTACAGCTTGTCCACTGGCTTGTACATTTTAACACATCACTGCTTTGTCTTTCTGATTTAGACTTACATCCATGAAGACTATGTTATATACCATTTCATGGTTGTTATGGTAAAAAAAATTACTTCACAAGGCTTTTTGAGTCAACACAATTCTTAATCATGAAGTAAAGTCCAATAATTTGAAGTGAGCCATGATTATAACCACTGTGAATTAATCTAGAAGTCAATGAAGAAATGAAATAAATGATGATTGAATGCATGGTTGAGTCAATCCATAAATCAATGTCAGTGAATCATTGATTGAAAATATGCCATATTTTAATCCATTGCAGTTAATTATTTATGAAAAGTCATTTGTTTACCATCAACTTTACCAAAACTGTTTTATACCAAACAAATTTCAAAACTGTCATTTTATTTACTCATTTATTTCAGATGAAGGGTGATGTTCCTGGAAATGTCATCTATAAACCTATGCAGTGTAGAAATAACTCTGGTTAATTCAGCATGTCTATAGTGACATTTGTGTGAAATATGTGTCAAAACAATTGATTCAAAATTAGCATACAGCATTAGGAATGCAAAATTGATAGCTCAGAAGTGACATCATGATATCACAAGAAGTTCAACTGTGGCCTAAAGCACCACCACATTTCTTATTTTCTACATCCCACATACGTTAAAAACTTAAAGAGATTTCCTAGACCTCAGCAAGAAAGCATTGAGTATATCACCAAATATTTGTGCATTGAATGATATCTTCAAAATCTTTTCAATGTTAGACTATGTACTCCTAAATTCTGGGTGTTTTATTATTACCAGAAAGCTGCGGCCATTGAAATTTTCCTGCAGATCATGCTCTTACTTAGAACTGGATATGTGAAAGCCTTTTGGAAAAGAAATTGGAATTATCTCATTTCTGAGACCATGTATGGTGCAGCCAAATATAAAGTTGCCAAAATTTCACTTAGTTCTTAGTTTTTGGTCATTTTAGTTAAAATTTTATGGGAATTATGTCAGGACAATTGGAAAGAATTCATATGCAGAACTCATAGCAAGTAGAATAAATCGCACCACTGAAGTAATTGTTGATGAAACAGCCTATCTTCTTACTTAATCATTCCAGGATGTCTGATTGATCATTGTTGACACTTATACCAAAAAGAAGTATTCCAAGTGGTGGTCTCACAGGTATATCAAGCAAAGCAGTATACTTATGAATTTAGGAAAGTCACTCAAACCCATATCACCTATGCATGACAATCCCCCTGAATATTGTGATTCAGATAACAGAATGTCTCAGCTATGTGCAAAAACCTGAGCAAACTGTACAGATTAGACAGGGGACATTACTTCTAAAGTGACAGGGAATTCTTCAGTTAGAGAGAAATGTATATAAAATGTTATGCAGACTTGTCAGTTAAAATCCATAAACCTCTCTATGTATATAGCCATTCATTTATTTAGAGTGCTTTATACTTCTACTACATTACAGAAAAAAACCGCTATTTCCATTACTTATTGTTTTATGTGTCTGAAAATAATATATTTCTTTTGCTTTAATGGATTGAGAGGTATGGTACTTGTGTTTTGGTGCCTGTTTTTCTATATGTAATGAAAATTTTTGTAAGAAATATGCAGAAGATTTTATTTTCATCTTCATTTGTTTTCACTTGCATAGTTCTTCTTCCAAAATTTTAAAATTTTTTTCTTGTTTGTTACATTTTAATTTTTTCTTTGAGTGCTGTAAATGAAATATGATTACAGGTTTAAACAAACCCAATGAGTATACTTACATTTCATTGTAAAGTGATGATTAGGAATTTGACTTAACTTCAGGATACTTATATGTGTTTAAAATACATTATTTCTTTTTTATTTTTTTATTTATTTGAAAGAGAATAAAACAAAAGGGGGCAGTAAAGAGCAGATCAGAACAGGACAACATAGGCAACACAGTACTTTACATTAACACAACTGGACATCAACAGTAGATAACACCATATCTCTTACTCTGCTATTGTTGAGCATAGCTTCAAATATAATAATATCAAACATAACACAATAGTATAAAGCCATGCATAGAGTGAAAGAATTATGGGGCATTCTGAACCTAAAAAAAAAAAAACAAAAAATGATCAATGGGTACTATAATAGCTATTTTTCGATAAAAATACATTTTGTTTAAACTACCACATATATTCAAATGCCAATAATACACAATGTTATAGAACCAACGGTAGTAGAGAAAAAGAAGAATGGTAGGACTTCTAAGAACGATGATATTAAATCAGCAATAGCTGTCATAATATTTTGTTTTCTTCAAAACAGCTGTTCATATCATCACATATGATATAGTCAAACAAAACAGGATAAAACCATCCCAACTGATGATTGAGAAATTTGAAAGACTTCAAAGCTATGAGACAGGGACCCATGCTTACCATAAAGACTTATATACTCTTATCAAATCTCATACTAGGGAAACTATATGTTATTTACCCTTGTGAGTTTGGTTTATTTCACTTAAGAGAATGGTCTCAAGTTGTGTGCATTTATTTATAAATACCGCGAAGTGATCATTCTTTATATCTGAGTAGTACTCCATTGTATAAAAGTGCCACAACTTTTTTATCCATTCCTCAGTTGATGGGCACTTAGGTTGTTTCCAAGATCTGGGTATTACAAATTGTACTGCTGTAAACATGGGTGCACATATATCAATGTGGTATGATGTATTCAGTTCTTCTGGAAATATGCCTAGAAGCAGTATAGCTGGGTGAAATGGGAATGCCATACCCAGCTTTTTGAGGAATCTCCACACTGACCTCCACAATGGTTGCACCAGTCTACACTCCCACCAACAGTGTAGAAGAGTTCCTTTTACCCCAAAGCCTCTCCAAAACTTGTTGTTGGTAGTGTTTTCTACCTTGGTCATTCTTTCTGGAGTGAGATGGAATCTCAGTGTTCTTTTAATTTGCATTTCTCTCATGATTAAGGATGATGAACATTTTTGCAAGTATTTATTTACCCTTCATATTTCTTCATCTGAGAACTGTATATTCATTTCAGAGGCCCATTTTTGGATGGAGTCTTTGAATTTCAAGCGTCTGGTTTTTTATAATTCTTTATAAGTTCTAGAAAAAAAGTCTTTTGTCTGAGGCGCTGTGCATGAAGATTTTTTACCAATTTGTGGGTTTTCTTTACACTCTGCTGGAAATCTCTTTTAAAATGCAGAAACTCTTCAATATATTGTGGTGCCAGATTTTGATTCTGGAAAGTACTTCCCGTGTAATTTGGTTCTTGTTGATGAATTCTCTTCCTACCCCTATATCTTTGAGGTTTTTACCTACTATGTCTTCCAGCAGTTTTAGTGTTTCTGTTTTAATATTTAGATCTTTGATCCATTTAGATTTTACTTTAGTGTATGGTGATAAACATGTGTCTAGTTGTAGTCTTCTGCATATGGACAGCCAATTTTTTCAGCACCATTTGTTATAGAGACTGTCATTCTTCCAGTGAGCATGTTTGGCCCATTTATCAAAGATAAGGTGGTTGAGTGAGTTTGTGGATGTGGTTGTATCTTCCAAACTATTCCCCTGATCCTCAGGTCTGTTGCTATTTCACTACCATACTGAATTTATCACTGTAGCTTTGTAGAATAATTTCAAGTCGAGGATTGTGATGCCTCCTGCCTTGCCTTGGATGCTTAGAATTGGCTTTGCTATTCTAGGTCTCTTCTGGTTCCAGATGTATTTTAGGAGTGATTTCTCTAGATCTATGAGTCATGTTAGTGGTATTTTGATAGGGATGACATTGACTCTGTATAGTACTTTTGGGAGAATGGCCTTTTTTACACTGTTTGTTCTTCCTATCCATGAACAGAGGATGTCTTTCGATTTTCTGAGGTCTTCTTTGATTTCCTTTTTCAGGGTATTATAATTTTCACTGTATACCTCTCTTACTTCTTTCATGAGATTAATTCCTAAGTATTTCACTTTTTTGATGCTAGTGTAAAGGGTGTAGTTTCTCTTATTCCTCTCTCAGTACTTTTGTTGTTAGTGTATAGAAATGCTATTTATTTTTGTGTATTGACTTTATATTCGGCTAACATGCTGAATTTGTTAATTATATCTAGGAGAATTTCAATAAGAGATTTGGGGGTCTTCTATGTAAAGTATCATGTCATCTGCAAATAATGATAATTTAACTTCCTCTTTTCCTATCTTTTCTACATTTATTTCTCTTTCTTTTCTTATTGCTCTGGCTAGTATTTCCAGTATTATGTGGAATAGCAGTGGTGATAATGGACAGCCTTGTCTTGTGCCTGATTTTAAAGTAAAGGCTTTCACTTTTTGACCTTTTAATATGATGCTGGCTGTTGGTTTGTCATAGATGGCCTTTACCATATTGAGATAAAGCCCAACTATTCCAGTTCTCTGTAACTTTATTATCATGAATGAGAATAGGACTTTATCAAATGCTTTTTCTGATTCTATAGAGATGATCATGTGGTTCTTCCTTTTGGCTCTATTGATATGGTGGATTACATTTATTGTTTTGCGTATGTTGAACCATCCCTGCATTCCTGGGATGAATCCTACTTTGTCATGGTGTATAATCTCCTTCATGATTTACTGCATCCTGTTTGCCAATATTTAATTGAAAATTTTGCATCTATGTTCATCAGGGAGATTGACCTATAGTTATCTTTATTAGTTGAGTTCCTCTGGTTTTGGTACTAGAGGGATATTTGCTTCCAGGAAAGATTTAGGAAGAATTGCTTCCTTTTCAATTTCATTGAAGAGTTTCAGGAGTGTTGGAATTAAGTCTTCTTTTTATATCTTGTAGAATTCTGCAGTGAATCCATCTGGGCCTGGACTCTCCTTTGTTGACAAGGACTTAATTACATTTTTAATTTCAGTAATAGAAATTGGGTTATCAGCAGTTTTACATCTTCCTGATCCAGCTTTGGTAGTTCATATGTATTTAGGAATTTGTCTATTTCATCAGAGATATCGAACCTTTGAGAGTAGAGGTTCTATGTGAGTAGAAGTTTTCAAAGTAGGTGTTGATGATCTTCTGTATTCCCACTGAGTCTGAGGTAATTATGCCTTTTCCATTTCTTATTACATGAATTTGAGATTTTTGTTTCCTTTTTTATAAGGTTGGCCTGGGGCTTATCAATTTTATTTAGTCTGTCAAAGAACCTACTCTTTGATTCATAGATCCTTTGTACTGTTTTCTTAGGCTTTATTCCATTAATTTCTGCTCTAAATCTTTATAATTTCCTCACTTCTTTAGGCTTTGGGCTTGGCTTGCTCTTCTTTTTTAGAAGTTTCAGTTGTAGCATCAGGTTGTTTATTTGTGTTCATTCTGTCTTCCTAATGTGGGAACTCAATGCAATAAATTTTCCTCTGAGGACTGCTTTCATTGCATACCACAAAATCCGGTAAGTTGTGTCTGTATTTTCATTTACTTGTAGGTATTGTTTAATTTCTTCTTTAGTTTCCTCTGTGACCCACTGATTGTTCAGGAGTGTATTAGTCAGTTTCCGTGTGTTTCTAAGTTTTTTGCAATTTCTTTTATCATTAATTTCTAGATTTACAGCACTATGATCCGATAACATGCATGGGATTATTTCAGTTCTTTTGCATTTACTTAAATATGTTCTCTGGGATAATATATGTTGTATTTTAGAGACTGTCCTATGTACTGCTGAGAAGAAGGTGTATTCTAATGTTGTTGCATGGAACACTCTGTATACTTCTATCAAGTCCATTTGTTCCCAGGTGTGATTCAGTTATGCTATGTCTTTGCTGATTTTCTGTATAGTTGATCT
>PVJX010027091.1:0-25205 GCA_004027295.1 Dolichotis patagonum | reverse complement strand
AGGATGACTGTAGCAACATAGCAAATATAGGGAGTCTCCTCTATCTTCTCTTTGAAAGCAAGTGTTGTTTTCAGTTTTGTTTCATTATGATTATTTGTTTTGTTCTGTTCAATATTCTCTTTTCATTGATTTTATAATGTTCTGTCTTTGGTTTGATTTTACTATACTTAATTGACTAGACAACTATTGTAAAGATAATGAGATATACAATGGTATCTATTACTGTTATCCCAGTAACCTGCTGTGAAGTTCTGTACCAAATTCACTGCATTGTCTCAATTGACTTTGTTCTGTCTTGTTCTGTTGTATTTCTACTACCTTCAAAAAAAACCCACCAGAATTATATAAGGTGATTAAAAAGGAAATAACAACAAAACAGATCAGTAAGGTACTGAGCAAGCTGAAACATGATATAACTAAACAGATAATGGACTTAAAAAGCAAAAGGAGGAAAAGAAAGTGCTCTAAAGGATATAACTGCATGTATGTTTAACTATGTAGAATTGATATCCATATTACTAAGTTTTTGTTGGATCCTAGAACAGAACTGTTTGCAGATTCACTGTTTGAATGTCCACTTTGTATGCTTTAATTTTGTAACATGAACAACTATTTCTAAGAGAACAATATATAATTTATCAACTAGTGATTTCTGGTTTTTTTTTGAAATTCTGTATTATTTCCACCCTTTTTTCTGTTTTGCTTTTTTTTTCTCTTTAAATAAAATTAAACAAAAAAAAAAGATGGTAAGGTACAAAGTCCGGTAAAGGGGGTCCTGGTATGTAGGAAAGACATACAACCCTTGGGATGCTCATTTTACAGGGCCAGATGCTACCATGCATTTGGGGGAGAAATTAAATTAGGACTGGCTGGTCCCCAACCTGCTGGAGAAGTGCAGTGTGACCTGCCCAAGGCTCCAGTCTGGCTCTGCTCAAGCCCAAGAGGAGTAGGTTGTATTCCTCTCTACGGGGTCAGGTTCCTGCTCACCCAGCTTCTGCCCCTCATTTATTTCACTGAACATTTAAGGGTTCTGGCTTAAAACAACACAGTACAGTACAACACAACACAACACAACGCAACACATGCAATGGCCAGGTGGCTTGGCGGTAAACTACTTGCCCAGCATGTGTGAGACCCCGCGTTTGAGCCTCAGCACTGCAAATAAAACTAAGCAACCAAAAAACCTGAGTGACCATTAAACCCAGCTCTTCTACTCCCAAGTATGTACCCAAGATGAATAGACATCTGTAAATACACTGTCACACATCTTGGGTATCCAAAGAGTGCTGGCCATCATAGCCCCAAATAAGAACAATTCCCATGTCCACCAGCTAGTGAATGGGCTAGCAGATGTGGCCTGCTCATAGAATGAAATATTACTCAGCCATAAAAAGGAAGAGTTCTGACAACATGAGTGGATTTCCAGAACATCATGCTCAGTAAATGATTCGGTTGCAAAAGAACAAACCCTGCACAATTCCATTCACAAGAGTCCCTAAAGTGGTCAGATCCATAGAGTCAGAAAGTAGGATGGTGGTGCCAGGGGCTAGAAAGGGAAATGAGATTCAGTGTCTAATTGGAGCAGGGTTCCACTTTGGTGGAATAAGAAAGCCCTGGTGGTGGTGGCCGCACGACAGTGTGAATGCACTTAATGCCCCTGAACTGTACACTGAAACATGGTTGCGATGATAAATTTTATGTCATGTATATCTCACCCCAATAAAAAAAGATTAAATCTACTTTGTCTTAATCCATTGTTAGATTATCGTGGAGATATCTGGCCCTGAGTAGGACAGTTTGTGCAGTTAGAAAAGCTTATGATTGTTTAAGCAAATAGCAGAGCTGTTTATTCTGTCGAGCTGTGGGAAAATCCTTTAATGTCTTGTTTGTTGTATTTAAAAGTGGAGATTATACACCACCACTGTGCAGACCACACACTCCATTAGGCTGCTCTTAGATACAAGGTTCTGAGCTTTGATGGGCTCCTCCAGATGGCGGTGGCACACGAGCCATTGGCCGCTTCAACCCGCAGCCTTGCTGGACACACCTCCATGTCCTGAGTGCACGGTCAAGGCTGCTACCAGGGGCAGAATGACAGTTTCAGCAAAGACCCCGAAACTGTGAAATGCTCTCTGCCTAGTACAAAAAGTTTGTTTCCCCCTGATCTACACAGATCGATAATCCGTGCAGGATATCCACTTGAAGTATGAGAACTCTCTCCTCTAGCCTGCAACTACAACTAAAACAAAGCAAGTTCAATTAATTTTTTTTAAATCCAAATATTTGACCTGTGATGAGGCACTAAACCAAACCGTATCTGTGTTGCAAGTGAGAGACTCATGATAGCACAAGGGCTGTTAAGTCTGAGAGGATTTTAGATCCCTCAGAGACCTCGGAAAATGACCAGAAAACTGGTCAGAGGCCAGTGAGGGCCTAGGCCTGGAGGTCAGCACACACCATGGAGGAACACCCGGGGTTGAGGACGGGGAGAGGGAGTCAAGTCGGAAGGCTTGGAGCAGAAAGGAAGGTACTGGCAAAGGGGCCAACTGGAATTGTAGCCCCCATCTGGCTCATAAAGTCAGTGTGAAGACTCCGAGGTCACCAGGCAAAGCAAAACTAAATGCGTTAGGGAAGAGACAAAGGGGCTGCTAAGTTACAAACAGGAAGCAGCCACACTCAGGGGCACTCACTGTTCCCTCACTGCACCCCACTTAGTGAATGCTTGTCCAAGTAGGCTCCTGTAGCTTTACAGAGGAGCCTTGAGGGACCTGAACAGTCCAGGGGGCCCTGACCTAGGATGCTTGGTCTTTCAGGTCTCTGCTTCTTCCTGGAGCCTGGGAAGCCTGTACTAGCAGCTGCCTGTGATTAAAGGGGACTCCAGCCATCAAAAAAGCTGTAGAGAGAGGCAGAAATCTGGGTTCATTCAACAGGTCATCCTGGTCCTCCTGGTCCTGTCACCTAGGCAACCTCCTGACCCTCAGCCCCTCTTGGTGGCTCAGGAGTTACTGTGACCTGTCCATGAGAGTAACTGGGCCTTGCATGTCATTTCCAAATGACATTTGGCCACAAAATTCCCATGTGACTTCTTCAGGTTACCAGCTCCCCTCCCTAAACCTGCCCTGCAGACTCCTAGCTGGCTGTCCAGGCCTCTCTGACGGCCTACTGCTCTGGCTATAAAACCTACAACACCTGGATCAACATCTCCATACCCACTTGTCTCCTGTTCCTTGGTGCACAGCCAGGACCTGGATGTCCAGCACTGGAGGCAGGACAAGGGCCACAGAGGCCTAAGACACCTGGGCTCTTTTGGGTGGGCTTCCAGCAACCGTGGCCTGCAGGGTCTCCACCAAGATGCTATAGCCTGGGACTCTGTTGCCCCGGGATATGGAGTCTATCTGGGCTGGCGTGTACAGGCAGAACCTCCAGAATCCTGTCCCATACCTGTCCCCAACCTTCCCACTTGGTCTACTCCACTCATAGCAGGAAGGCCCCCTCCCATCTCTCAGCCCCATAGGCCACCTCCCCATCCCTGGTAGCCTGTGACCCTCCTTGCTGGACCTTCTGCTGGGGAGTGCTGGACCTCGCATCCTCCCAGCCCCAGCCCAGCAGAGCCTCCACGTGAGCTGCCACTTGTGGGTCAAGACTTTTTCAACTGTCAGGTTGGGGAGGAAGGTGTCAAGACAACCGATCTCACCTGACTGGGTCCTTCTCCTGGCTCCTTCCTTTCCTGGCTGGATTATCTCAGGTAAATAGCTCAAGTCAAGCCAGGGAAGAGCTCTTTCTTGTACCAACAGCCCTGCCTGCAGCAGTGGCTGGAGAGGTGCTATGGGGACTGCTGAATTAGGCCTCCCAGATGGCCAAAGCCAAGCACTGGAAGGGTGGGGGTGAGTCCCTGGGAAGGTGTCAGGGTGGGTAGACCTGTGATCTCAACATGGAAATGCTGCAGGGAGAAGAGTTGCACAGTGCAGGCAGAGACTGGGCTGATGGCATCAGAGCAGAAGTCTAGGAATGGGTGTCAGAGAGAGGAGCCAGGCCACATGGTGGGGTCCCAGGGCACCAGGCAGGAATGTGACTAGAGCCAAGACTGCTGGGGAGCACAGATGGCCATGGGACAGAGCAGGAACCCACTGACTCTGAGAGTAGAATCTACCTGGCCACAAACTAGCAATCTGCAAAGGTTTCCAACAGGGAGTCCCCAGTTTATCACACAATGGGGATCAGCCTCCTAAAGTTGGCAGAGCCCCTGGACTTACCTATAGCTCAGTATGAAGGGTTGGTGTGGTCAGGGTGAAATACACATGGTGGGTACTGCAGGAGCCACAGGCAGAGTCAGGAATGTGCATGGCACATTCCCACCACAGAGAGAGCCCAGAGGAGGAGCCAGACTTGCTGGGCTGTGGATGTCAGAAGTTGTGTAACTCCAGGTGCTGTGACAAGCTCACAGAGTTCTCATGGTACCTGGCCCAGAAGGCTCCCCAGAAGCATGACCTGGGGCCTCTTGGGATGATGGTGAGCACTCCATGTCCCTCATAGCCTGATCCCCACTGCCAAACATGGAGGCGGGCAGAAGAGGTGCATGAAGTTGACCTGAGTGCTGGGCAGCCACCCCAGGCAGGAACCCAGGAGGTCTCAGCTCCACACCAAACTGCCACACAGATCTCAGAGGAAAGCCGAAGCTGTCACAAACAAGACCCCGCTGATAACTAGAGCAGAGGGCTGATTCTGAAATGGAGACACCTTAAGGAACCCCCCACCCAGCTCTCCAAGAACAGTCAGATTGACTGGGGCTGAGGGGTGGCCAAGGGCAAGGCCCTGGTGCAGGAGGTGGGTTGGGTCAGAGCCACACAGCACACACTGTACCACTCTGTCCACCAGTCTGTGTGACTGGTCCCACAAGAGTCCCTACTCCCTCGGCTCTCTGTAGTAGATAGTTATCACCAAAGGGGCATGAACATGGTCAGCTCTTCATGGTCAGCTACCTGCTCAACTCTTCTTGAACCCCAGGGACCAAACCAGAGCATTCAACCAAGCAAGGTCCCACCATGATTCCATAACCTCACCACCACCACCACCATCACCAGCTGTCTATCTCTCCAGCCCAACACTCAGGGCCTGTGTAAGCTAAGGACAAATCGGAAAGGAGCTGGTAACCCCCTTCTCTACTGCAAGAGATAAGAAGCCAAGGCCCGGGGCAAGTGGCTTCTTAGGCTCCACACAGCCTCTCTCTGTGCCCTGCAGGACCAGGACCCCTGTTGAACCAGGGATGGTTTCCAGGACCTGGTGCTGAACAGGCCTGCACAGGTTCACCTGTGCCCCAGCACTTCAGAAGGGAAGCCAGGCAGCGATGAGGAGAGACCCACTGGGATGCCACAGTTCTCTGTTTGGGTACCACACCACCCCAAACCCACCTCAACCTTCTTTCCAATCTGCAAATCCCAAAACCCAAGCTTCACCACCCCACAGAAGACCCCTTTCTAACCCAAGCCCCACAGCCCTACATTCTGGCATGTTCCCGCACATCCCTGGACCATGGGAGGACTCACAGGACCAACCATCTTGCACTTCTAGGCCTGTGCGGACCCATCCAGAGACCTCTCTGGCCAGTCCTACCCAGCCAAGACCATTCTGGATCTGCCCCCGGCTCTTACCCTTCTCTGCTAATTCCCAGGCTCCTATTTCACCTGCTTGACCCACAAGCCATGCATGATCAAGCTCCCTGAAACCTTCTGAGCCACCTCTGCTTTCTCCATCAGCCTCCAAGAGTGGGGACTGGTACCCCTTATCTGGCCTTCAGAACCCAAGATGCCAAGATTCCAAGATCCTGGTGCCAGGTGCCTGGTGCCTGGTGCCAAGATTCCAAGATCCTGGTGCCTGGTGCCAAGATCCAAGATGCCAAGGTCCTGGTGTCACAGGCTCCAGCCACAGAAAGGGCTGGATTCTCAATCCCAGATGACAAAGTGGCTCCCATATGCTTCTCCTGATGGGGAGCTCAACACTTCAGAGCCCTTGAAAGGTATCAGGAAGTCCTCCTTCCCGCCCCGTCCCACACCGAGTACCTCCTAGATCCACAGGTCCAGTTCCTGGGAGAAGTGGCTGCACCGATTTTGAAATCCTTTTGAAAATGCTTTTCCTTTGTTTTGTTTTATTTAGAAATTTCCCAAATTTTTACCAAATTAAAGAGACAACCACAAGAATGTGTAGCCTGGGTGGACGACTGTCATAAACAACCCCTCCCCCACTTCCCAGGCTCCCCCCAAACCACGGCCCCCCAACTCAGCAGCAAAAAATGCCAAACATGAATAAAAAAAACACACAGCAACGTGGACAAAGCTTGGTAAGGGGCCGTGGTATGTGCAGACACACGTGTAACACCACTGCACAGTATGCATGAACATGTACAGGGCACACACATGTGTGTACTTAGTATGTACTTAGTGCACACGTATGATACATGCATGCTTGTGCACATGCATGCACAACCAAACATGCACACATACACATGCATACATATCTGCATTCAAGCATACACAACACTGCTACAGGGTAGCCCTTCCCCAGTCCTGGCTATGACATGGATGAAAGAACTCCAGCTACAGCAGGCTACTGAACACTGTCCTTCACATTGTCCCTCCTAGCAGTCACTTGGCCTTTCTCTGCCTCAGTTTCCTGTTCACCCCCCCCCCAACACTTCTAAAAGTGCTTTGGAGAATTCAGTGGAACAGGAAGGGGCTGGCAGGCTCTGAATGTCAGCCCCACAGCCACGTGGTGGGAGGCCCACTTCTGTGTCCCAAAGGGATCCTTGGAGCTGGGGACCCTTCAGCTACTCCAGGACCAGATACTCTTGGGCCTCAGAACATGGAAGCCACAGGGACTGAAGAGGCCCTTGAATAATCCGAGGAGATGCAGAGATGGTCCGCAGGATAGGCCATAGGTATGCTTTGGAGCCTCTCTGATCTGCACCCCCAAGGTACCACAATGCCAGTCTCTATCCCCAAACAGAATCTCCAAGGTAGCACACCCCAAGTCTGTACTCTCAGTGTGTAGCCCAAGACTCCAGGTGCCATAGCCCTTCCCTACGAGCCTTCTTCTTCTCCTGTTAGAAGCAGCCCTGGGCAAAGTGACTCTCTTGGAGGTTGCTTGCAACCTGTGCTTGCCGTGGAGTCCTACCCTGACAGGAGCAGCTCCTTGGCCCAGGACATTCAACCTTAAGAAGCCAAGTTGGAGACAGATGTGGTTGTGTGCACTTGTAATCCCAGCACCCTGGAGGCTGAAGTAGGAGGATCAGAAGTTTGAGCCCAGCCTGGGCTACTTAGTGCAATCTTGTCTTAAAAACTTTTTAAAAAATATTTTAGAAGAGTTAGAGATTAACTCATGGCAAAGGCCCTAGGTTTAATCCACCAGTATCTCAAAAGAAGGGGGAGGATATTGAAGAGAAGAGGAAGAGGAAAGAGGAGGGAGGGGGATGGGATGGGGGGGGCAAGTTGGGATTCAAATCTAGGAACTTCCTGTCCCAAAGCTCATTAGGCTGCTGGCCTGTAGGTCAGAGGCCCAGCTCTGACAGCTCCCCGCCCAGGGGTGCCTGCTCACTCACCTCCCTAGCCCTGTTGTCACCTTGGATGCCCCTCTCACTCTGAGAGGTATCAGTCAACGCTTGGCCCAGAGGGACCCCCCTGATGGGGGCTGCCAGGCACTGGGAGGCTCTGGGGGCCTGAGGAGGTTCTCAGCTCCTCCAGAATCTCCTCTCCAGGAAGATAGGCTCCTGCACTCTGTGAAAGTTGATCCAGGTCATGGAATTTTGCTGGCACAGAGACAGGAAGGAGAGGATCTTGGCCTTCCAAAATGTTTACTACATCAGGAAATTAATTCAGTACGCACCAGCTTCAGTGACGAGAATAAACACACGCGCATACGGGCGCGCGCACGCGCACACACACACACCCACACACACACACACACACACACTAGCTCAGGACAAATGAATGCAGACTCAGCCCACTTCAAGGGGAGGCCAAGAAGGCGCAGTCAGGCCACAGCCACAGACCATGAGCCAGGCAGGACAGGCAGGACCTCCCTCCCCGGCTTGGCCCCCACCCACACTGCTGGGGCTGTCACCTGGGCACAAGGTCAGGCTTCATTTCCCCATTGATGCCCTGCCAGGGGGTGCTGCTACCCTGCAGCCTCAGGAATGCGTCTTTCCAGGGCCTAGACTGGAGACCCAGCCAGCACCATGCTGATGTGCAGCTGGCTAGGGGCGGGTCCTGGCCTGCCCTGCTGCCCTGACTCCCCGGATCCCCACTCCCAAGCCATTGAGTCCTCCTCATACTCATCTGGGCCAGGCCTGAGCTACAGGGCAACAGGACAATGTGCTTGTGCAAGGCGAGGCTGGGACTCAGAGGCCCATGCGGATGGGGGCTTGAGGGAGAGGACCTGAGTGGGGAAGGCAGTGCCAGTGAGGGGACTGCATAAGGGAGGCTGCTGCTAGAGGCACAGGGTGTAGCTTCTCGCACTGGCTGCATGGCCTCCAGCAAGGCTGATCCGTACAGTGGGATAATCTCACACCAGGCAAGGCTGCCAGACAGACTGAGGAGAAGCTCTGGGCCCTCCTCCTCTTTCCTGCATCCCAATATCCACCAGCCTAACACATCAGCCCTCACTGCTCCCTGCCTGCCGTCATCTGGGTGCATGCCCTTCTCTGGGGACCTCCCCGGCCCATCTCCTTGGACGCCCACATCTCACAGGCCCAGAGGAGCTCTACACAGGACTTATGGGGAAACCAAGGCAAGAGACACAAAATGCTTCCCCAAGTCTGGCAGCTGGAGACACACATACTTAGCCTGGCCTCTCCACCCACTCTACCCTGGCACAGCAGACTTGGGCAGCAGAAACTTCCTGAGAAAGGCAGCTTGTTCTACAGCTCCAGCCTGCTCCTCTAGGTCTCAGGGCTCCTTTCACTTCTACCCCAGCCAACTAGTCCCCCTCACTTTCCTTTGAGGTTGAGCATTCCGTGTTGGGTCCCCAGTGTCTGCTTGGTCCCTGCTTAGCAGGTACCACTTTCATATGACCAGCAATATGCCTTTGTATCCCTAAGTCATGAGACCCCGATTTGGTAGACGTCCATGGATAATTACAAAGCATGGAGACTGCCACCACCCTCCTGGCCCCATGGGTACGTCCATGCCAATACTTGGTCCTATGGATCAGGAAGCTACATGGCCCATGAACAACAGGCACCTTAATGGTGTGCAGGGGTGGCAGGATGGAGCCTGGACCTCAAGGAAGGCCCATCTGGCCTTGGTCTACCCACATACCTCCCATAGCCATAGAGATTGGCCTTGACCCTAAGAGCTTCATTTTTCTTGACCTTTCTCCAGCCCAACTGCCTGGACAGACTGTCCAGGCTCTGGCTCTGCCCTCATGACTCAGAAAGCACCCATGATGCTGAAGCCATGCCAAACCCCCAGACCAGGTTATGACCCCCACATGTGTCAAGGGCTCAGATGTGACACAGGCTGCCTGGGGAGCCCATGAAACATCTGGAACCTTGGATCATCTTTTGCAAATGAAAAAGGGAGGCATCCCAGTCTCCTAACAGTGCCAGTTCACTTGGGTCTTTATGTGTTGGCCAGAGGTGCTTACCCTCAGCAAGAGTCCGGGTCTCATCTTCCTTTGGAGAGACCACTATCTACCACCTCCCAACCTACTCGGGTCTGGCCTCTAATTTGCCCCTACCTAACACTTTCTACCTCTATGCTACCCTGCTTGGACCAAACTCTTGCGGCTCTGACCTGCAGCCAGGATAGCCCCAGCTCTGCTGAGAGTCATTCTGAGGATTCTCAACTCAAACAGGGTCAGTCAGATCCCTGACTAGGACCTATGCTTCTGTCACCCACCTCCTAACCCAGTATGCACTCACTGGGGTCATATTATCAACAGTGGCCTTCCACTGCCCCCCCCGCCTCAGAAACCACTTCTCCATGTCTCCCAGAGGAAGTGAGAGGTTATCTTCTTGCATCACTGCCTGTGACCACCACTTTTCCTGTGTGAGAGGTAGAGAAGCTAACATGGAGGAGGTGGGGACTGTATATATACCGATTCCCCAAGATGAATGTAATTATTATGTATCCCAACTATATACCAACAATTTTTTTAAAAAATTCTAAAAATTTAAATGAAAAAAAGCAGACATCAGCTAATGGCTTCTTTCATCCCTGAACTCAAAGCATGACCAGTCCACATAGGCCCAAAGGCAAGAAAGAAGAGATGGCTGAGAAAGGATCAGAGGCCAGTAGTAAAGATATTCCCATCACTCTTATCTACAGTTCTCAAAGCCAAGAGCTGCCAACCCCTGTCTGGACACAGAACACCAGGGCACCCCCTAAAGGGTCCTGGGAGGTCCTAGGAGACACAACAAGGCCTCCCCAATAGCCTTGGAGGCTCCTGGGAACCTGAAAGTAGAGACTGCCATCTTGCACAGACGGAATGACTGCCAGGCAGGGATTAGGAGGCCCTCTCCTTGCACGGGAACAGTGCTGCTACACTCAGCCCAAGCTTTAGCCAGTCACCAGCCAGTCACCTCCCCTGTGTCCCCAGCATCTTCATCTTCTTCTGAGCCTTTTCCCTTCTAGACTGAGTTCTCTACTGGCAAGAACCAAATATTCCTTATCTCCAAATACGTATGGCAATATTGGCATCTCAAGGTTTTCTATTGAGGGCACCTGAAGGGAAGGCTGGGCCACCAGGAATCCAGACCCAGCTGGCAACAGGGACTTGCTCCTCTTGCTGAGGCCCAGCTAAGTTCAGTCTGGACAGAATCCCTTGTCTCAGCCCTGCACTCCCCTCCCCTCTCATCGCTGCCAGGTAGCTTGCTGCCGTTATCTCCTGTCCTGTTGGGCTTAGTGCCTAAGACATAAGACCAAACTCTCTCTACTTGACCCCTGGGCTCTGGGAAGCCACTCAGCCAAACCCAGTCCTCTCTTCCAAGAGGGAAACAAAGCCCCAATCACTCACCATTCCCAGCACCTGTTGCCTGGGACCCTCGAATATACCCCTCCCACCTGTGGCATGGGGGTCCTCAGGAACACCTGCCTCCCCCCAGAGTAGATCCTGTGGCCCACTCAAGCCCTGGTCTTCCAGGAGTAACTCCTATGCCCACCATCCACTTCCACTACAGGATGTCTTTAGACATCCCCATGATGACCCTACAGTTGGCACAGGGCTACTGGTGCCAAGGGGCTGGCAGGTACCAAGCTGCTGACTGGCACTCAGCATGCCATATTGTCCTCCTATCTGCTAGCCATGCCTCCTGGTCACAGCATAGAGAGAACCAAGGATGCCATACAAGACCTCCTCTAAGGGTGGAGCCAACTCAGTCGTTGCACAGAGACGGTGTCTCACCTCTGCCCTCTGTGTGACCAGCATAGCAAATTGGGTGGGCTGCAGGTTAGGCCCTGGGGTGGAGGGGTAGTTCCCGATGTTCTCACAGGTCCACATCAGGAACGTCCAGCCCACAACTGCCCATGCACAGTGGATAGGTCTGGAAGGCCAGACCTGTAAGGCTGCCTGAGGCCAGCCTGAGGGTTCCAAGTAGGGTACGAGGGATCTCTTCCAGGAGGCCCAGATTCTTTCCTCATTCCTCCAATAAGTGGTTTTGCTTTTCAGCCTCACTATATTCGCCCTGGAATTGGGCACCTATTACATCCCTGGCTGAGTTCCAGGTCCCCTGTGCTCCTGACTGAGGAAAGCTGGGTCCCTACACAGAGCAAAGGTGTCCAGGCCAAAGCCCCAGCCTCCTACCTGAGATGTACAGACTGTTTCCTCCAAGCCAGTAAGAAGCCCACTCTAAGGGCAACTTTCCTGAGCGAGGTGGCCCCTCCATCCTAGACAGCCCAGATTACAGTGGGAATATGCCAGGGCGGGTGCCAGGACAGCCGCCTTGTTATCTCAGACACTGACGTCACCGTCTGTGGGGGTGACAGGGGGGTCACTTCCCGGGGCCAGACAGGAAACCTGCCCAGTGCAGGAGGTCTCAGCCTACAATCTGCCCACTGCTGGGTCTTGGCAACTGGGTCCCACTCTGTACCCTCTTGGACTCCTCCTGGCCCTGTCCAACCGCCAACACCTTCCACTCTGCCCTGGGCAGCCCTTCCTGTGTTCAAAGTCTTCAGGACAAGTGTCCAATGCTGGCCAGCTCTGCTGAGCTCCCTGAGCCTGGGTCTTGGGGGACAGTGACTTTGGGCTGGGGTCAGGGTTTATTTCACAAAACTCTGTCACTTCTGAATGCCTGGAGGCCAGTGAGTGGGATGGTGGGAGGACAAGCTTTAGGATGATAACAAAGGACTTCCAGAGCATTCTTCCCTCCAGGCAGGTCCCTGGGTTGAGGTGGAAGAAACAAAGAAGTGAAGGAATCCTGGCCCCACAGACTGAAGGGGGCCAGGACAGGAGGATCCGAGAGATTGAGAGACCCAGCAGCACAGTGGGAGGTGGCAGGTTCCTCCAGGCCAGGGACATTCATGGCCAAAGGAAGACAACTCCAATGTTAATCAGGTACCTTACCCAGAAACCCCTCATCAGGCCCAGCAGGCCTTCACAGTGCTTGGAACAGGAATTCCTAGGCTCACAACTTTCCCAAGAGGGACTCCTCTTAGCATCCACTGAGGACAAGGCCCACCCCTCCCGTCTCTCCCCTGCATAGCCAACTTCTGGCCGGCTGCACCTCATGCCTCTCTTCCAGGTTCTTCTGGGACACCTCCTTACTGCTCCCTTCTGCAGCCTCCTCTGTGGGCCATTTCAGCATTCACCATGCCAAACTCCCCACTGGGTCCCCAAAATGTCAGCATTCCTCTCCTTCTGCATCATTCCTCTTCCTGTGTCCCATGGCACACTCTACCCAGTCACTGGGTACTATTTGGGGTTTAAGAGTATAGATTCAGTGGTCAGAGAGAGGAGTACCCTTTACCTTCAGGGAAAGGCACCTGCCAAATTCCTTCTTTCCAATAGCACTCAGGATGATCTTGTGAAACTATCTTACAGAACAGCCCCAGATCAGAGGAGGATGACACTTTGACAAGATCCTGCAGAGCCAGCAGAGCCCTTTGCCACACGGGTAGCCACTGCCTCCTCAGACTCTTTGATGTCCCTTACATGCTTGCATCATTTCCATCTTAGAAAAGAGATGGTCCTGAAAGGACAGTCCCATATTCTGACTCTGATGTCAACATGACTTGATCATTCAAAATCCGTGGGTCACAGGTACAGAGAGTGAAATGAAGTGGCATAGTATTTCTTGGCAAAGGAATTTATTGCAGTGGTTTTCTTAGCAACAGACTTCCCCAGTTATCAAATCAGGATGCTACAAAACTGTGCTGGATATGTGGATGCATGGGTGAGTAGTTGGGGTAGATGAGTAGGTATTAAGGGTAGGTGGGTGGATGAATGGATGAATAGATGGATGGATACATAGATGGGTGGATGGGTAGTTGGTTAGATAATAAGGCAGTAAATAAGTAAATAAATAGATCAGTGAATAGGTGGACAACTGAAGAGTAAACTAGATATGTGGATAAACCTGTTTGCTGAACAGATATGTGAATGCTTGCTGGAGGATGGATTTGGCTAGATGGTACATAGGTAGACATGGCAAATAGGTAAGTGAACAGACAAAAAAGTAAAACTGAATAAGTAGATGACCAGGTTGCTAGGGAGATTTAAAAAAACAAATGGCTGGATAAATTAATGAGTGGTTGGGGTGAGTGGTTGGGTAAATGCATGCATAGATAGATGCATAATTGAGTAATCAGATTAATGCATGCATGAAAGGGTAAGTGAATGGCTTGGGTAGGCAGGTGTAGAGAAGGATGGATTTGTGGTAAAAGAATGGAAGAAAGGAGGAAATAAGAGTACATGAATAGAATGAAGAAGATCTAGATATGAGGATAAGTGGATGAGTTAGTAGATTGGTAGGCAGATAAGTGAGTTATAAGATGGATTGATAGAGATAATTAAAACTACAGAAGAGTAGAGAGTGAGTGGGTAGATGGAGGCACATAAGAGGGTAAACATGGATACACAGCTGAGAGGGAGCTCATTGGATGGATGGATGGATGGATGGATGGAAGGCTTTACAGATGGAGGGATGGATACATGGGTAAATGAGTGAGAGGATAAATGTGTTTGGAAAATGATAGATATGTGGATGGGTAAATGGATGAATGGAAGAATGACTGGGTAGAAGGAAGGACCAGAGTTTGGGTATGGATGGTGGGTATAGCCGGAATATATAGTGTGAATAGATATGTGGGTAGAAGGGGGGTGGGAGTATATGGAAAGGCAGGCAGACAGCTAGATGGAGTGGATTCCCTAATGGCACTTTCTTTGGCTAGGCTCTGAGTCATGGTGAGTGGCTATAAAGGTACACTCCAACCAGAATGTCAGATTCTCAATCCCCAAATAAGGTGGATAAAGTCCGCTCTGGCAGGCCCAGGGGCAGGAAGTCCGGGTGGGGTGGGAGGCCCCGTGCCAGGAGCTGAAGTCAGTTCCTTTTTTTTCTAAACAATGGGGCCTTGCCTGGTCCCTCCTGTACCTCCACCCAGCTCAACCCAAGCTCCCTCCACATCTGATGGGGTGCTGGGGCCCTCGAGCGGGATACAGGGAACTGGGGAAGTAGGAGGGCCGTAGAGTCCTGAGCCTGCACAGCTGGCAAAGGCCTTGCATGGCAAAGATGACTCTGCTTGGGCTCAGGCTTCTGGAGTCAGCTGCCTCTGGGGGAGGGGAAGGACAAGGGTGGGCAGGGTAGCGCCTCCACCCTTTGCTTCCATCCAGGTGACTACTTTGGTCTTATTTTTGTCTCTGCTATTCAATCTCCTATATAGCTGGATGGCTCCAGCTCCCCTTTGTCCTTTCTTACAGTCATCCTGTCTTCTCCCTTTCCTCCTCTTACTGCCCTGTCCCACCTTATTCGGCCTGGCAAGAGAGAAGGCTTGTTAAGCAGAGTAAGTTCAGGTTGGTTTCTTCCCAGTGCCAAGGGAGGAGGGTGCAACTCCTCATGTAAAATACTGTGTGTCTCCCCACTTTCTGCTGTTCTTGGGGAGAGGCTGGCTGGGCAGTGGCCTTGGCTGTCTGTCCTCATGCCCCACAGACTTGAAGCTGCCTGCCCCAGCTCAAGAACCCTAGGGAATGTGCCAAGGTCCCTGGGCCTGCCCCAAAGGCCACTAGGTGACCACACATAGCAGGGAGTCATACTGCAGGCAACCCTCCAATCTCCCTCACCTGCTAATCTTCTCTGATCCTGACAACCTCTAGGTAGGGGCAGCCACGGGACCCCAGGCAGGCGAGAAGAGGGACCTAGGAAGAGCTAAGGTAACCTCACTCCTGGGGCCAATTCCACCCAGCACTAGGATGCAGAATGAGGCCAGTCATGGGGATACCAGCCCTGAGCAGGAGGGTCTCAGGAGCCTGCTCACTGTCCCCCTGGGCTCTTGTGCAGCTGCAGGTCCAGCCTGTTGCTAGGATTAGTGCCTGGATTAGCCCACCAAGTTTCCAGAGCCTCAAGTGTCCCAGTCACGGTGCTATAGAAACCTGGCCACAGGCTCAGCGGCCCCTTGGCGGTCTCTTCCCTGCAGTCCCAGCCTGAGCTTCAGTCCTTCCTGGAAAAGACCAGGGGTTCAGGGACAGAGCGGGCCTGGACCTGAACTCCTACCAAGCCCTGAAGCCTGCCTTGTTTCCCAGGGGTGCAAAGAGTTTGGGATTCTAGAATTAGCTGGGTCACATCATGCTGAAAGCTCAATGCAGAAAACATCTTGGCTGGTTACCACTACCCACAAAGCATACTGGGGAACCTCCCTCCCCAGGTTCAACCAAGCTATCTTCTCAGACTCCCTTTCCTGTAAACCTTTGTGCTCTCCCTTTGCTCTGACACGCATCTGCTCTGGGGCCTGGGTCAGTCCTCAGTGGTGTACCCCATCGGGGCAGTTCATGAGGCCTACCAGAGAGGCCAACCTGAGGAAGGAGGAGGGTGCAACTTCTGGAGAAGCACAAAGCCTGCAGCAGGCCCTGAGCACCACCTGCCTAGACAGGGCATCCTGGCCGGGGTGCTCGGCAGCACCACAGCCTGCACAGGTGCTGGCTGCCCACCGTCTTTTCATTCAGCTGTCCTGGCTGCCCAGCAGGAAATACCCAACACTGAGCCCCACATTTGCCCCACGGCGTCTCTCCTTCATCTTTTCCTGAGCTCAGGATGGTCCTCCTCAGCTCCTGCCCAGCCACTACTCACTTTCCAGTTCCTGGCAGGTGGCTCCAATTCTCTGGCTTGGGTCTCGGTCCTTTGCAATCTGTTCACTCAGTAGCCACAGGATCCTTAACGTCTAAGACAGACCTTAAACCAGCCCACCTCTTAGCTTTCTCAGAGTTTTGGGGAACCTTCCAGGGCCAGTTCTCCTTGGCCTCTGGATTGTTTCCAACCCACTCTGCTTGCTCGTGCTGTCCCATCATGTGCCCTCTTCTCCACATCCTGGAAATACACACTGCTGCCATGCAGGGCTTCAGACCTGCTTCCCCTCCCACCAGGCCCTTTCCCCAAGATGTCCATGTGCATGTCTGGTAGGCAAAGAATGATGATGCATGGGTGGATGGATAGATGGGTAGATGGGTGGATGGATAGATGGGTAGATGGGTGGATGGGTAGGTGGGTGGATAGATAGATGGGTAGATGGAGAGACAGATAGAGGAGTGGTGCATGGATGGTGAAGGGCCCCATATAGTAGGATGAATAGACAAATGGATGAATGATGAGCACATGGATAGAAGGATGGGTAGTCAGGCAGATGAGTGAATGGATGGATGGATGAGTGATGGGTCAATGATGGATGGATGCCTCTTCTCTGAATCCCAGCCTTGAAATATGGCCAAAAGAAGACCCAGACAGGCAGCTGTGTGCCAAGACCAAGACAGAGGAGTCAAGCAGGGCCATGGAGGTACCACTGGCAGAATATTACCTCTTCTACACCTTGTGCTGCCATGTTCCTCAGTATCTCCTCTAACTGGCCACTCTCAGCCATCTGTAGTCTTCCCTGGGGAGCCCTGGACCCAGGCTAAGCCCCTCTGCTTCATCCTTATTGTCCCTTGTGATTCAGGCCAGTCCTCTTTGTTATTCCTCTGTCAGACAGACACCATCTCTGACCTGGGAGGGAGGCCAACACTCTCAGTCATGTAGCTGTGTTGGGCTCTGTGCCCTTCCAGTCCTTGCAAGTTTTCTCCCACCTGGCTCTTCCCCACATGTCTAGAGGATTCTAGTTCATGCTTGCCAGAGATAGTATTAGTTATATGTCACTGCATAATAAATTCCCCCTAAACTTAAACCGATATGGACATGAAGCATTTGTCATCTCAGCTTCTGTAGACCCGGAAGGCAGGAACAACCTCAGTGGGTAGTAGTGTCTCAGTATCCCACGGCATTGCAGTGGCCATGGTCACTTCAATTGGACTGCCTCTCCTCCCCAGGGTGACTGACATGCAGGCACGGCAAAGTGGGGTTCTGGGACAGACAGCTCAGTTCTCCCCAAGGGTTGTGGGTTGTCTGAAGTCCTTGCTGCATGGTGGCAGCAGCTTCCCCAGAGCATGTCAGCCTGAGACAGAGAGAAGAGGACACCGTAATCATCTTTATGATTAGCCTCAGGTGTCACACCCTCAACCCAGCCACTCACAGTGGTGGCCACACTAACTAGTTCTATTGCAGGGAGGGGTTCTGCAGTGGGGTCCCTGGGGTGAGGCTCCCCAGCTGAAATCCAGGGCCGTCCTAGAAGCATAGTGACAACACACTCTTTACGCAACAAAACAGCACAGAACAAAAGAAGCACTGGCTGAGGTAACCCCATATCACTGTGTGTCACCCTTTTATTCTTTCTTGCCTGACAGCTGGTGACTCACGGGGTGTCCCCCTTCCCAGACCCCCTCCATCCCCTTGGCTTCCTTATCCTCCTGCCCCACAGCCCCCACCTCTGTCCTTGGCTTGCTCCTGTCCATCTTCCTCTCCAGCCCTCAGGCCCCTGACCAGGTCCACCCCACCCTACCACCCTGTTTCCTCTCACCCCTCTCACTCACTAGGTCTAGTCCTGGAACAGCCTCTCTGCCACCCCCAGTGGGGACACTTGCCACAGGTGCTGGGAGCAGGATGCATGGAGCTCCAAAAGAGGCCAGATCCCCAGCAACACCATCATGGAGGAGATTGTCCCTTTTGCCCTGGCTCCACAGGCTTGCTAGATTTGCCAGCCACAGGCAGGAGAGAGGCCAGGCCCTGAGGTGGAATGCAGAAGACCTCTGAAAGAAGGGGGTCAGGAAAAGCCGGGTGCTGGGGTCTTTCCCTACCTTCCCTGGGCCCAGGCTCCTGGGAGAGAAGAGAAGGAAAGAAGAAAGGAAGGATGAGAGGAAAAAAGAGAGAAGAAAAAAGAAGAGAGGGAGGAAAAGGGGCATATAAAGGAAGGAAGGAAGGAGGAAAGAGGAAGAAAGCAAGAAGGAAGAGAGAAGAAAGGGATAAGAGAGGAAGGGGGAGAGGACCCACACAGGGACTGACTGGGAATCAGGCGGCCCAGTGGCCCTCCAGTCCTGCCACCCCTTTATCCTGCCAGTTCCCCCAACTGGGCCTCTCGTACATTTGAGAGTCCTTCTCCCCAGGGCTGACTGAGACTGGGAGAGGTCAGGGCTTTGTGGAGCTCTGCTGACTGACGGGGAAGGGGCTGAGGGGCAAGGAATGGCTCCTTCTTGCCTCTCCCTCGCTGTCTACAGGTCAGTGCCCAGTCCTGGCCTGGTGTCCCCCGGCCCAACGGCCTCCCCAGAGCTCCTGGCTGTGCCGCAGCTGGGGCAGAGCCTTTAAAGTGACGTCAGTGAGGCAAGCAACGTCATGGCCCTGGGGCTGGAGCCGAGCGGGGTCATTTTTTTTATTAAAAAGCAAAACCTAAACCAAGAAAACAAAGTGATTAAGTTTCTCCTCAGAACAGCAGGCCCTGTAAAGCCAGGAGCAACCGTCTTGTTGGGTGCTTCGACCCTCGTCTGCTGCCTTGCAGGAAAACAACTGAATTACGGTCGCAAACAGGAAGCAGCTGGTTCTCCCTGAAACAGGGAGGGCTGGGGTCTCTAGAAGGGGGGACACTGGAGCTTGGCGCTGGGCCAGGTGAGACTGTATCAGACCTCAAGAAAACAGCCAGGCTGAACCTCCACAAGCCTCTGAGCCAGGGGAGGCCAGGTGTGTTCAGGATGGCTCCCCAGCCCACAGCCCTCTGCTTCTCTGCTTGAGCTCCCACCAGTAACCAGGGTCCTTGAGAGAGCAGGAGAGGGTGTATGCGGCCATGCTAGGCAGGTCCAGATCAGGTTTCCTGCAAAGCCAGGGGACTGCAGCTGGGCAGGAGGTGCCCGGTCCTGCAGTGCACAGAGTCTGTGAAAGGTGGACCCCCCAAATCCCCTCCTGCAGTACCACTGTTTGCTCCATTGTGGACATGGAAGAGGGGGTTACTGCTTACTCCAGGCCTGGGCTCTGGGCAAAGCTGAGACTGAGCCTGGAGTGGGCAGGGAGGACAGAGGCTCAGAATGGAGCTTGGAGCAGGGGAGTGCATAGCGCAGGCTGGCAGGCCGCTGCCACCAGTCACCAGGGAGCCCATGTCAGCTGAGAGGAGTGGGGCTAGGGGAGCCAGGGCTAGGTGTGAGTGGTCTGTTGTTGGTCTTGACGCAGTGAGTTCCCTGCCAATGGGAGCATGCAAAGAAAGACCCCAGGGGGAGTTGACAGGCAGACAGATAGGCAGACAGCTCTGTGTGAACTGCTTGGTAAGCCCCCCACTGCCTGGTAAGCCCCCACTGCCCTGGCAAAGCCCACAGAAAAGCCTGGCAGGCCTGGCAGGCATGCCTTACTTGGCACTGGTCACATAGTGAGACCCAGAAGTGTCACAGTGCCAAAATCTAGGCAGGTGTGGTGGTACATACTTGTAATCCCAACTACCCATGAGGCTGAGATAGGAGGATCCCAAGTTCAAGGCTAGCCCAGGCAATTTAGTGAGACTGTTAAAAAAAAAAAGCTGGGTGGGTGCCTTAGTGGTAGAGTGCTTGCCTAGCATGTGCAAAGCCCTGAGTTCCACCCTCATCACCAAAATAAAAATAAAAAACTAAAATGAAATGAAATAAAATAAGTAAAACCCACTCTAATGTTGTTTATAGATGCAGGCTTATACACCTCTCAGCTTCTTAGGATCTAACTGGCTGAGGACACTGATCCTACCCTAGTGATGTTAGGGGAGAGTCTGAGTCAGGTGTTAAATAAGAGGGACGAATATTTGCTTTGTTTTGTTTTGCTTTTAGAGGTAAGTTTTCCCTATGTAATCCAGACTAGCCTAAACTCAAATTCTTTCTGCCAAGTGCTAGAATTTACAGACATGTGCCACTATGTCTGGCTCAGAGAGGCAAATTTTAAAGAAATGTTCTAACACAAGAAGACTTTTAAAACAGCAAAAGACAAGCTCAAGACTGACACCTATTAGAACCTTGTGATTCTGATGCATAGGCGGAGAGGGTACAGAGGGAGAAGCGAAGTCCCAAGACCTGAGTGTCTGCACAGGGGATACTAACCCTGCAGAGAAAACAGGCTCAGCACAGTTTACACATCAACTGTGGCCCAAGGAACAAAGGGGAATGAACTCACAAATCATCTTGAAACAACTAGTTAATAAATAAAAAATAAAATTAGAAAAGTTATATTCACACCAAAAACCTGTGCCTGAATGTTTACTGCAGCTTTATGGTGAATCACTCAAACCCAGAGGTAACCTGTCAGAAGGTCCATCTCCCATCCAGGGGAGAGAATGTTCTTCAGGGTGGTTAGAAGGAGTTCGTTACCAACCACAGGAGTTGTGGGCAACCCTAAATGTGTATGCCTAAAAGTAAGGTACTAGTCTGAAAAGGTACACACATGTGATGCCCACTCTGGCATTCCACAAAAGGCAAAACTATGGAGACGGTAGGGAGGTCAGTGGCTGGCAGAGAGGAAGGTAGAGCACAGAGGACCTCTGTCATCTGGAAAGACGACTGCATGGTGTGGTGATGGTGTACACATATCACTGCACGTCTGCCCAGTTCACGGTCACTCCAACAGCAAACCTGAAGTAAACTGGACATTTTAGTTCACAGTGTGTATCTATGTCGGTCCACGGTGATAGTGAAGGTTCCACATGGATTCAAGATGCTGATAACTAACAGGGGAAGTTGCTGTAGGCTGAGGAGAGGGATTCTGCTTCCTGCTGGGTTCTTCTGTAGCCCTAGTGAGCCTTACTTTTGTCCAGGGACTGTCCTCACTGTTCTCTGATACCATGGCCGCCAGCTCCTTTCAAGGAACCAGTTGTTGTTACGTGTTATCCTGTGGGAGGTCCGGCTCATGGAGTCTGCTCTACACAAAGGGAAACTGAGGCACAACAATGCTGGGCAACAGGCTGGGATTTGTCATACCGAACACTCTTACTTCTGTGCTGAGCACAGAAGAAAACGGTGACTCTGTGACCTTGGCTCTCAAACACACTGGCCTCAGAACCCCTTATGTTACTAGAAATTACTGAGGACCCTCTTAAGAGCTTATGCCTACACAATGCTATACCTCCTGACAGTGACCAGATTAGAAGTCACAACTAAGTCACTGAAACTTTTTAAATGTTTTTAAACTTTTGGAAATTTAAACACTGTTTAAATGAATGAATTGAAATTCACAAGTATTTATGAACCTAAAAGACTTTTTAAAAAATAAAACATAACTAGGCTTTTCAAAAGAAAACAAATTTAAGGAGAAAAGGATGTTGCTTTATGTTCTAGAAATTTCTGTGACTTGCTGGAAGGTGGCGGATTCCCATTCGCGCCTCTACATTAGGACCTTCCAATGTGCTGTTTGTTCTACATGTAAGAGAAATGCGTATGAAGATATATCCAAGCCTATGGGGTTAGAAAAGAGAAGAATAGGTTTTTAATTTAAAAATTTTATTAATACATGTTTGCAGTATATAATGATTACATTCATTGCGGGGAGTTGATACATGTATGTCACACATCTCAATTCTTCTTACTTCCCCTTGCCTTTCTCTCCTTCTCCTCCTTCCATTTCTAGATCTCCTTATTTAATAACCTTCCCCGTGTTTGTGGATTTTCTCTGTGATATTACCTCAAACCTCAGTAAGTGCTCATTTCTGAAATATTAGCCATGATGCAGAGTCGGAAGCCTTATCATTGAACTTTTTAGGACTTTATTAAAATCCATCAGGTGAGAATGATGGAGACATGACCATGAAATACGGTGTGGGCTTGGAGGGAACCTTGGCATGGAAAGAGGGGGCAGCAGTAAAGACCTTGACATGACCCACACAAAGCCGGAGGCTGGCTGCATGGCACAGTCGATGTCAGAGTCCTGACTGTCAGGAGGTACGACATAGGTACACGAACTCTGGAAATCTGTATACCAAGCAGGCATCGTGTCTGAAACTAAAATTATTCCCAGGAAGGTTTATTGGGAGAAAAAAATCCACTGGTCCACCTTGTATTTCAGTGTCTTTTCTGTGTGTGTTTCCAAAACATTCTTTATTGATCATTTGGAAAGCTGTTTGTGCAGCCCTTCTGGAAATCTCAGCACCAAGCTCTTCAGGAAGGTCTCCAGGGATTGGGAAATTTTCCTGCTTCATGGAGCACGCGCAAGTTTTCCAAAATTCTGATTTGCCCCGGGAGATGCAAAGCTATGCCAACAGTGAAGCTTAGTCGTTTTTGCCCTTCAGGAACAGAATTGCTACCTTCTTCTCCGGGTTGACAAATCGTTTAGTCCTACTCATGCAAGCGTTGCCGGGCCAGTGGGGCTTGTAACTCAAGCCTGCACCAGGGCCCTTCCAACCCTAGGACCTCTGGTCACAGTGGGTGCTCTGTGCCTGCCTCCTAGCTCCTCATACAGAAGATTAAAAAGACACAGCACGGGGTCAGGATTTAAGGGAACGGATAAAGTTTAGGACTTCATCAAGGACGCTCTTCAGTGCAGCTGGCCCATGACTTGCATCAGGTCCTGTGGCTACTCTCCAAGTGGGACCCATGTGCCTGGAGATCTCGTCTTCCTCTCCTGACCCTTGGTCAGGGGCCAGCACTGCCCTGGCCCCCTTGTAGATCTTTTCTCTCTCCATGACCCCTGCCTTCATTAGCTCTCTCCTTTTCAGACTAGACGTCTCTGAGACCACCCCTCTTCCAGGGAACCCTTCTAACCGGCCTAGGAGAACCTGCTCCTGGAGCTCCTGTGGCCTCTCTTTCACCTTTGGGCCTATTTCCCACTGTCCCCCACCAGGCAGTGGATTTCTCTTCAGCAGATCCCCCTACATACACGCACAGCAGAGCAATTGTTTACCTCCCACCATTCCAGGCTGAAAGTGCCTCCTGCAGTCTACCCCATATACCTGCTGCAGTTACCCCAAGAGCTTCTCTTCCTCAGGTCTGGCAGCAGCAGGATTCCAAGGTTTTGGGGACTTCTGACTTCCAGCTAAACCACTGAGAGCAAAGTCTGCCTCTCTGCTAACCACAAGCAGAGTATGGCAGGAGTGTGGTCCCCTTGCTGTGATGGGCCCTGCCCCAAGTTTCCTGTCATATATAGCCTTCACCAAACGTCCTAGAATGTCACAGGGAGTTAGACCTCCAATCCCAGTGCTGCTGTGAAGAGTTTCCATGGAATACACAGTGGGCAAGAATTACTGGGATTAAGGGGCTGAAACTCCCTTGGGCGTCTTCTCTTGCTCCTATACTTTCCAGAGGGGAGCCCCAGCCCAGGAGAAGTGCATGCTCCAAATCAGACACCACCGTACAGCCCTTCTCCTCCCGGCCTGAGCATGCCAGAGTGGGATTGGTGTTCGGGAGCTCTGGGGGCAGTACCCAGTGTGAGGACTCATAGAGGACCTGGTGTAGTAATTCCTGGGCCCCAGTTCTAGGAGATGCCTGGGGGTAGGAGCAGCCTGGAGTAGAGGCACAACAACTGTCCAGAGGTGTCATGAGTAACCCCAAGCTGGCTGCTCTCCTGAGGGAGCCTTAGTCTAGAGAACCCAGAGGGGTCTTGTGAGCTCTTGGGAAAATGTGATAAATCTCACTGTTCACACTAGAAATTCAAGAGGGACTAGGGGAACCAGGAAATTGACATTGGTCATTTTTGTGTTCATGGCAAGGACATCACTCAAAATTGTGCCTACGGCTGGACCCTCACTACCCATGGGAAGCAAGGAGACTGATGTTGGTTCTGGAGCTGTTGCTGGAAGCTTCTCAACCTCACAGCAGCTCTCCCTTGGCCTCTGGTCAGCACCAGAGAATATCGGGGGTCAGCTCCAGGAGTCACATCTTAGAGTACCTTTTGGAGCCTGTGCAGCCAGGGTACCAAGAGAAGAGTGAGGCACCCTACTCAGTCAACACCAGGAACTGCTCCTGGAGAAGTAAGGAGATGCTTGCGAGCCAAGGTTGATGACTGTTTGGACCAGAAAGGTTCACAGCATCTCTGGCTTTGGCCTTGGGCGCTAAGAGGACTTGGGCACTACCCCTCAACCACAGGAGGACTAGGGAGTGTCAGAACCGGCAGCCCCACGGCCTGTTACTCCCTGCAGCCCATAATTATGTAATCAGCCCATTAAAGTCCTCGTTAGCTGTCAGCAACTCCCTCCAGACAGTGACGCTACAGGACAGGCAGCTTGCCCATTAGTCCTCTGCTCTGTAGCTGATGCCCAGCACAGTGCCTGATCTGGGGCACTCACTATACAATGGAAGGACCCTTGACAAACCTCTGTGTTTCTCAGTTGATCATCAATGAAATGGGGAGAATAAGCTGTACCTCCGGTGATGAAAAGACAGACTGGAGGGGCCCCAGTCCTTGCAAACTTCTGGGTGAAGCCTGGCGTATGGATATTGAATCTGGTAAGATTACAGGTCCTCAGATGTGATGGGAGGCGGGAAAGAAGGCTGAAGATAACACCCAGAATCCCGACTCAGGCAACTGTATAGCCGGGCTGGTCGTGCCCAGGAAGAGGAGGATGCAAATTTGAAAAACTTCAGGTGCTGGTGGGTAAACTGAGCCAGTGTGAGATCTAAGCACAAACCCAGATTAAGAGAAAAATGGTCCATATTTGGGGTCTCCAACATGTAGGGTTTCCGAAGCTGTGGGCCTAGGGACCTCACTCAGAGGGTACGGT
>PVJX010027090.1:0-25203 GCA_004027295.1 Dolichotis patagonum | reverse complement strand
GGGGGGGGGGGGGGGGGGGGGGGGGGGCTGCGCGGTGCCCGGGTCGTCTTCGAGGGCAGTGCTGCTAGCCGGTCCGAAACCGCAGACCATCTGCTTTATTTTTACTTTATTTTTTTAGACAGGTTGCTTTGTAGTTCAGGCTGATTTTGAATGAAGCCTTTTTTGGCGAGGGAGAGGTACTGGGGATCGAACTCATGATCTAGCACTTGCCAGGCAGGTGCTTATGCTGCTGAGCTAAATCCCCAGATATCTGCTTTATAAATAATCCTGGAGAGAAGTTCTCCATTAGGCGCAGAAGACGTTACCTTCTAGGTTAAGAAAAACAACCCATTAAAGCCATAAGGCCCACGATCCTAATTCATCAAACTGATTCCCATTTTACGTCTATATTCTTATATGTGTTTTCTCTAAGGAGATTTTGCTGAACAGCCAATGTGAAAAGCCTGTGCTTTTGGGGGGAGAGAGGATGTACTAGAGATTGAACCCAGGACTGTGAATCGCACAGCTCGGTAACTGGACTCTCAGCTCAAGACTAGGCTTCTGATACTTACTTCTCACTTCTCATTACAAATAAATGCAGTAGCCCAGCGCCTGTGATCCTTGCACTTCTGGAGGCTGAGGCAAGACGCTTGCTGAGAGTTCGAGGCCAGCCTGGATTACACAGGAAGCTCAAACCCAGCCTGAATTGCACCAAAAAAAAAAAAAAAAAAAAAAAAAAGCAGTGAAAATGTTACCAGATTGGGTCTTCGAGGTTCCCAAAACTTGGATGAGGACTTAACCCACCCTAAGGATAGAATGGAGATTCGCTGACTCTAGAAGTGGAATAATAATTTTTAGGATGTGTCAGAGGGAAGGGAAAGATTTACTTGCTAGAGTTTTTAGTAGACCCTGAAGAGTGAAGTGCAGAACGCTCAAGAGAAATGGGACACCTGGGTCCTTGGAAACGGTCTCAAGATGACAGTGCAGGCTGTGTGTCCCCACTGTGTCACCTTACCTACCTATCTGCCAGGCAATGTCAGAGTGTAAACCATTTAATGTGTTTGAAGTTGAGATCTGCTGCCAACTAATTCTTTGAGAATGGAGGAAGCCCAGTTTATAGGTGAAAAGGACAGGTCTAGAGCCTGTGTCTTTAAGACCTTTAGGATTTTTTTTTTTAAGTAAGTTTCCTGGAAGGGAAAAAGGCTTATGTAACTTTTATTCCTAGAGATTTATGTTTGTTTAAAGTATAATTTTTAAAAAGCCAATTTCCTTGGATCTGCTTTCTGCCTATTTTTAAAAAATTTCTTTTATCTTACTTCAAAACCTTGATGAAATAGGCAAGTGCTAAAATAGTTCTGTTTCTATTGGAAAAGTAAGCTTGTGAAACATTTTGGCTGTGCGTTGGAGTTGCACTCCGGTAAGCCCAGCCCTGGGTGTGCCTGAGGCAGGAGGATTGCTAGCAGTTTGACATCACCCTGGATTATACAGTGATTTCAAGACCAGTTTGAATACATAGTAAGACCGTGTCTCCAAAATAAAACAAGCTTCACTCTCTAACACCGGCTAGTCAGTAGTGAACTATGGATTGCCTCATTTTTACTTGGGTAGCATATGCTTGGCATGTTTTCATAGGCTACTCCAGAGTCCACATCAGGATGCATAAATGCGAGAGCCCAAAATGTCAGCCAGCTTCATAGGTGGAACATCAGAATGATGCAACAATACACTGGAAGCTTCCTCAGATAGCAAAATGCCTTAGACTGTTTCTTTAGAGCACAAAATTGTTTTCATTCTAAAAAGCTGAGTGAAGGTGTTGTAATAATAATGTGATCTTTCCAGCTTGTCAAAGGCTTTCACATATTTGGGGGAAGAAAAAAATTACTCTTTTCTTTGAGCAAAGGATTTAATTAGAAAAAAGACAACCAGAAATAATATATTTAGTTTAGTATATTTTTAGGAATGCATAACATATGAGATGTACATTTTGAAGTTTCATTCATAACATTTACCGTAGTAATAACAAGACAGCAGATCATCACTTTACAACATTACACATGAATGGTTTTGACTTACAAATAAAATATTTACAACCTACCTTTACAAAATGACACTGTGTGCATACAAAATGAATAACTGCAGAAAAATTTAAAAATAATAAAACAACCAAAAACTCAGAAAATACACTTAAGGCAGACCAGCAAGACACTGAAATAATTAAGGCTGTGGAATTCTTCTGCACCTTGAAAATATAGAGCTATTTGTCAATACTGTGGAGTGTTTTTAAATCAAGTGTTACAAGCCTGATGGAAGTATGTACTTATATGTATATGTGTAATGGTCCCTATGGGGAAACCTGTCCACTATGGATAAGGCCCTTTTAGCTGAATGGTCAGAGAAGCCCACCACAAATTCTCAAAAGACTTGGGAGGAGGGGTTACTCAAATCCAGGAGGTACCAATGTAGGTTGCACACCAACTATGAATAATTCAAATATAAAAGACCTCCAAATCCAGGTAAACATAATAGCCTAAGTGATGGTCCTGCTGTTTTACACTTTGTTAGTTGGTTCCATGGACTTCAAAGGACAGCAAATTCCTACTGAGCAGAATTTGTCTTCTCAAGTTAGCCCTAGTAGTTTTGAATGGCCCTGAATGGTTTTCCAGTAAAAAAAGAAAACTGTCCTACCTGGGCTGTCTGCAAATGGATAGATTTCTGCATATGAGCAATAACATATACATACATATTATACACTATGTACATGTACAGATGTACACATAACAATATTTTCCAACACTTGTACTTGGATCACTACTGCTCTCTGAATATGATCTCATTGTCAAGAGTATATTTAGCTTTTTCACAGTCTTCATATCTGTCCTACCACTAGTTTTACTCACCTTCCCCATAGAGTAGGCTGAATATTTGGCAGAAACAGAAGTAAAAGCACCAGGGTCAAAAAAAAAAAATCAAACTTTAAAATGACAGATATGGCTTAAGTTAGTAAGAGAAGATGTATATTTTTGTGAACTTCATAACCACAGTCTATGAGGTCATGGTAACAGTCTCCATGGTACCCCAGAACATAGGTTTAGGTCTTGATGGGAGTCAGAGATTGATGGAATTTCTATGCTGCTATCCCTGGGCTGGCAAATTCACCTGGTTACATTAAACCTCAGGAGTTTGCACTCCAAAAACCGGTATTTGCTCTTTTTCTACACTCTTCCTTTTCTCACCTAACCTCATTTTCTGAAATAAGTTATCTGACTAAACCATTATTTTGAGCATTTGAATAAAAAGTACATCTGACTACATTTTAGTGGAAATCACAATAGCCTGTGAGTATTAAATTTCCATAAATATCCTTTAAAAATGAAACATTAACATTTTTTTCTTCTTTAACTTCTCTCTCTATTCAATAGATATATTGAAAATAAGGAAGAAAGCTCATTCATAAAAAATATGGCCCAATGATTCTTCTGTATAGATTTTTCATGTGAACATTTGTTATTAAACAACATGTAGTCCTTGGACATATTTCAGCCCTTTTTAAACCTTTAGAATTAATGAAACAACTGAGAGCTTAATTGTTTTCAGAAAATAAATATTATCATAGTGTTTTCTTTTTAAGATGCAGCATGTTCTGTCTTTCCTAAGTCTACCCCGGGTCTAATCATTCATTCCTAAGAAGTTTCTAGATTTTAAGTAGCGAGGAAAGATTGGGATGCAATTTTACAAATAAATCCGCTAAAAGGTCACATTCTGTGTTTGCCTGACCCAGACTCCACAGGGATGTCAGCCAGAAGAAAAAGGATTACAGTCCACATTCCTCAAAACCTGTCTAGTACAACTCATAGGATTCCTTGGCTATCCTGAGTAAGAATGTGGTGAGTCTGCATTCTTGCCTTACTATGAAGACCCTTTATGTTCAAAATATTTCCTCCTCTATCAAATGCATGAGAGAAAGTCTTATAATTTTTTTATTATTTGGAAATCAAACTCATGACCTTGTGCTTGCCAGGCAGGCACTTATGCCACTGAGCTATATCCCTAGCCAAGAGAGAAAGTTCTGGTTGATCCACCAGTTTTATCATATTCTCTCCCTCACATTCTCACAAGTCAAAAGTTCCATGCTCTTCCACATAGGCAAGAAAAAAAGCAATAACTGACTCAGGCTGGGTCAAATCACGGAGGCAATGAGCCAACAAATATGCTATTTCTGAAAGGCCTATCTAAAAAAAAAAAAAAGGATCCAAATGTTCTCGCCAAAAGCCAACAGCCAAATCCATTTCCATAGCTGTGCATCTATCTTGCCTCTTCTAATAGATTCTTGTGATGCTATAAAATTGTGATGCTATAGAAAGATATATTATACTCACTTCTGCTATCTCAATGAAGAAATTGGCTGCTTGGGTTCTTCTCTGTCCATTTTTCCAGAGCATAAAGCTTGAGACGTGAAAGTAAGCCTTGCTTTGGAGGGCATCTTACTTAATCTTCACATCTCCCGTAAGAAACAGTGGAGATGTGAGGCTCCATCAGCTCTCCTAACTTCTGTCTGTAGACTAGCCAAGCTTTTAAATGACCGAAATTATATGGTAAGGCCAAATAACATTCAGACAAAGAGCACATACTACCTCCAATTAGGAGCAGTTTAAAGGACTTAAAATTCATTAGTTTGTAAATGGTATCTAAAGACATGTATATTGAAAACCTGGAATGTTGAAAGTTACTATCAATAAAATTCTTAGCACTGGCAGTGTGTAGCACTCTTAAAAAAAAAATCAAAGCATTTTATAGATGTCTCAACTGTAGTATTTTCTCAGCATTCCTATGTGATTCGTGTCTTCTCCCACCACCCTTTTAACAATGGGGATGTTTGCAGCAGGAAACAACAAAAAGTTTGTCTAAGAAAGGATGAATCTGGAATAGTAAGGCTGAAACTCAAGAATTCTGGTCCCATCCTATATTCAGATGTTTTCATTTAAAAGATACTTTAAAATAAAGAAAAATACTGCAATCTCAGTCAGTCTAAATGCAGTGAACTTCTCCATTTCCCATCCTCCCCTCCAAAGGCACTATTTATAAAGTCTTTGTGAACCACAGAGCAGTGAAGCCAGCTTTCTCTTCTGCCTCTGTCACTCCCCTTTAGATTGCTTATGGCCAGGAGCAGCCTGAAGAACAACTCCAGGGTTACAACTACTTTTTAAAAAATTGTTTTTAGAGGATATAAATCCACTTTTTAATTTGAAACAAATACAAAAGATGCCAGAAAATCATTACACATCTTATAAGTGAGTATGGGTTGTTCCTGATCTTTTCCTTCTCTTTGCACCTCATCTTTATGATGCAAAAACAAAAAAAGCACTGAACTGTGTGCAGTAAATGTAAGCCAAGCAAGAAACCTGGGATTTTAACCCATTGCAGCCGAGATTTGACTCTTGCTAGGAAGTACCATAAGTGTAGCAGAAGTGGACTGTTTCCTCTCCTCTCTTTTTTACGACTAAATAATAAATCTCTGCTAAAGCAAGTACAAGAGCATGGTCCCTGATCCTGTCCCCTGCCACATTAGCTCTCAGATCAACCTAAACTACATTTCCCAGCCCCACCTTCTAGGATTTCTTATTATTTCCAGGTTTGGAGAATTCTTGAACCAAAACCATTATCTTATCTTTGTTAGGAGAGACCAGGTACTGTGCTACCAGGGAGCCTCCCTGTTTGTTCTCCTCCATTATCAAACTATATAAAATATACTCCCTTTTCCTTAGGCCCTCTATTCAGTTCATTCTACTCTACTGATTGTACTTTGGCTCCAGATAACAAAATCACATTTCTTTTCATTTCTAGGTCCCTCCTTTCCTGTCCTCCCCAACACAGGTATTTAGGGAGCCTTCTGTGCAGCCCCCCTATCAGGGCCCTCCTGGCTTCGATAGAAAAACTAATACGAAAGCTCTGGATCCATCTAATGTTCTGTCATTCTCCTGCCCTATGACATTATTTCAATATGGCCCTTCAACCACGATCCTAGGCACTGTCCTCTCCAGCTTGTCATAGTGATTCTGAGTGGCCCGAAAGAAGCTGTTTATCCCAGTCAGCCACTGTGGTCAGAAGAGAGGTTACCAAGCCACACTAAGGTGTGAGGAATGCTGGAGTGTATGATCTACTCCAGAACAAGCCTACAGGTGGAGTGTTCCTCTTTCATGCTTTATACCACAATGAAGACATGTTAGTTTAAAGGGATTTTAGTAGACATGATTGAAATTTTGAAATATTCTACCATATAGTATTATAGTTGTATACAGATCACAGTTTAAATGAAGACAGCAGAGGATCAGAGAGCTCTGGGGAAGGCTTAAGGACCCAGGCCTATGCAAAAACTAGGAAACAGTACAGTACAGTTGGAGTTGGTTTCCATATATTTGGTTAATTCCCAAAATACTAAATGCTATCTAGTCTTATTGCTTGTACTTTCTACTAATTATTAATCTATAATCTTGAATGGGATGAAGTGGGAGGTGGATGAATAAGCTGACTTTGAAACCAATGGAAAAATATTATGAGTACTTTTAATTCTACATTTCCACTGCGAGTGTTTTTATATATTAAAGGTCAGGCTTAGTTTCCACCATTCCTTGTTTATTTAAATAGAGTTTGTAGTTCTCATTATCATTCATGAATTTTCTGCTTGCACTTCTGTGCTGCATGATTTCAATCCTCTCCATCCCGTGAATAGGAGAGAAGTAATGCTTCATTTAAACACACACTTGAGTTACAGTTTTAAAACATTATTTGCTTAACAGCAATTTTCAAAACACAGTCTGGAAAACAAAGGGTGGGTCACATATAAACATAAAACCCAACAACTTTTTCCTCTACCCCACCCCCCAAATAAACCAAAGCAAAAAACAGAGAAAAACCATGAATTGCCCAGGTTTAGTAGCTTTCCCATCAGAGGGAAAAAGGGCAGTTAATAATCCTGTATGGAGAATATATGTCAGAAAGCAGCATTGGTCCCCAAATGCAATTAGTCCTTTTATCCAGAGAAATATCGGTGGCTGAGTGGTGATAGATATTGCGACCTCAGTTAAAATTCAGTGGTCTGTTAGGGTGATGTATCAGGTTTGCTCCATGGCTTCAAAAAGGACTTAGGACCAGGCGTTTAAAAGGCTTATATGGCTGCCTCCTTTTGGTAAGACCCCTTAGCTTCATATGGGGTTAGAAATAAAGCAAGCCAACTTTCTGCAGAAGTCAGTAAGTGTTGGTACACTGTTCATAGGAACTGTAGGAAAGGTTTCTATTTGCCCTTTTGTATGAACCTGTGATAGTCACTTCACCTATTTCAAGCCAGGTATAGACATAAAAATAACCCTACAACTCTTCCTGGCTTTGGACTTATTTCCTGGCAGACTTTCCTGCCAGAGGAACTGTGAACTGCCAGTGAATTTGGAGTATTGTTTCATATACAGTACTTATCTTAATCAAATAACCCATGACTGAGAGGGAAGAAATCTTCTCATTCACAGATTGCAAAAGGGTAACATTGCTTTCTCTTAATGCACAGAATTTGGTAAAAGATTTCTATACAAGATTTATAAAATGTTCTAAAAAACTCGTCATCTAATTGTGCTTAGTCAAAACAATGTAATGCTTCGGTAAGTAAATTACTGTCTTAACTGGAGCACTCAGATTTACTTATGATTGATTTCATATATAACTCTATATTATAAAACTCTGAAACCTGAATGGGGTCTATTACACTGTATGTGTATATGTAACCTATTAAGAAACTATATCTAAGTCATCTAAGTCAGAATAGTTGACATATATGTTCTCTCTATTAAATAGAACTCTTTGCTTACATTTTCAGCAAAGTCAGAAGCCTTTCCCACTCATCGCAGTGAGTTTAAGGCTTGCCCACTCAACCACTCAATTTGGAATGTACAATTAAAAATTTTAGAACAGCTAATATCCTTTTATCCTTGGTTTTCTTTTAATACTTTCTGTGACTCTTCATCTTTATTTCTTCAGAATTACCTTCTGGAAAGCCTCTGGGTTTCGGGTGACTTTGACTGCTGCTCGGACCCTGAATCACCACCGACAAGGTTTACGGGGACATCGCTCACTCCAGAGAGCCACTTGGGGTGAAGTGATAAACAGTTATTTACAGACATGGTCAGTCTTGCTTTGGTTCACACCGCACGTCTATGTGAAACCTAAGGGCTGGGAGATGGCTATGTCCCTTGGTTCACCCGGTTGACAATGTAGCTCTTGACGTTGGGAATAGGACGCACATCGTTCTGGTGCTTGCGGCGCTCTATGAAGCAGGCCAGGCGGGAGGTGTCCAGGGGGATCTTGGAGTAGCTGCCGTTGTGGGGCTGCAGCCAGGGGTGCTGCAGGCAAGTGGCTGCTGTGGGTCGCCTGCGGAAGTCTTCCTGTAAGATCACATTGATGAAATCCCTGGCGGCGTTGCTCACGCCACAGAAGTATTCGTGGGGGAAGCTGAAATCCACCCTGCATACGTTGATGCACGTTTCCTCTTTGCTTTCATCCAGGAAGGGTGAAACCCCACTCAGCATGACATACGTCAGAACCCCGATGCTCCAGATGTCTGTGCCAAGGGAGACGGGGATGCCTTGGATCACTTCGGGGGCAGCAAACTCGGGGTTCCCCAGCAGGTGGTGGATGTGGAAGTGGCCTGAGATCTGGACAGCATCTTCCAAGTCAATGAGCTTCACTCGAGGCACTGGAATCCGAAGGTCGATGAGCAGGTTTTCAGGCTGCAGGAAGGCAGGGAAAACAGAAGCAGGTTGCAATAGGGCTCTTAATGAAAACACCCTTCTGCTGTTCTTTCATGAAGTCCACAGCACGCTGGAAATGCCCTGGGCCAAGGCACAGATGACTGCGCCCAGTGGGTGTGAACTCACTAAGCTCGAGTGTGGGTTGCACTTTGAAGAAGTTGTTGGGCACTGACAATTTTGGAGGGAGGGTTTTCTGTTTTATTTTTGGTGCTGGGAATTGAACCCAAGACCACATGCATGCTAAACACCGAGCTACATACCTCAGCCCAAATATCCTGTCTCCTTAACTACCCTTGCTACAGAGGATTCTTTTAGAGCACTATGAGGGGACATTTATTGGTTTCTTTCTGTAAAATTAGAACAGGTTGTTAAAACTTTCCAATTATCTATCCCCCCAGATCTCACTGTGCCTCTGGCATGTTCTCATTCCTTTATTAATAGTGCATTTAAATTTTATGACAATTTAGCTTCTGTTTCTATGGATTCTAATCGAAATAAGTAAACTGAAGTTTGCATTTCTTGGAGGTAAGGACTGGAAGGTGGGACCCAGCCATTCTGCTGCCCGGGCATCTTTTCCTCACTACCTTTATGTCCAAGTGTGCAACCCTGCAGTTGTGAAGGTACTGCAGAGCCTCCATGATATCTCGAATGTAGAAAGCCACTTTCTCCTCCATCAGCTCGTCATGATTCATAAGATAGTCTAAGAGCCGGCCGTCGTCCATCCTGAGAGGAGAGAGGGAAAGGAGAAGGAGATGTTTGTGAAGAATCAGAGAGGTGATGCCCGTGGGAAGCTTTCGAGTCTCTTGCAAGTGAAGATCAATACTGCAATCCACGCATACGTTAGAACCCAACGGCAGTGCAATGTTCAGGACTAAAATAAAGTTACGAATGTGGTGAAAGAAAGACATCTATACAGCCTTGTGTAAGAATTAGTCCAAACCCATGGACTGCATTGACGCAAAGCACAAACCCCAATGTAAACTGGGGACAAGGCTGTCATGTGTGTACCACTTTGTGGGGGCCACATACACAGGGGTGGGTGGCACATGAAAGGTGTATGTACTTTTTTCTAAGTTTTAGGTGAACCTGCTCTGAAATTTTATTTACGAGTTAATTTTTAAAATACGAATTACTTTTTAAAAATTGTTCACAAGGAAAAAGTTCTGATACCCCTTTAAAGAGGGTTAGTTTGCCTTTCTTGTGGGTAAGGACTGGAAGATTGCAAAATAAAGATACCCTTCCCCAGGAAAGATATCAGCAATATTTGGATTTAACCAGAGCCTAGTGCCAATAAGCCTATATCTATCTATGTATCTATCATCTATATATCTATGTATCTATGTATCTATATATCTATATATCTATGTATCTATGTATCTATGTATCTATGTATCTATGTATCTATGTATCTATGTATCTATGTATCTATATATCTATATATCTATATATCTATGTATCTATCTATCTATCTATCTATCTATATTTGCCTCCTGCATACTCTTCTGGGGCTCCACCACCAACCTACATCTCTAGCTCTTACAAACAAAACAAAATAAAAAACAAATAAAACAGGAAAAGTTATAGTTTAAAAAGTAAGAGAAAATGGTGAGGAAGTCCTTAACAAAGGAGAGTAAGAAAAGAGGAAAGGGCTCCAGAGAGTGAAGGGGCTCGCTCTGAGGGAGGCCATCAGGCCAGCCTGCCCACAAGGGAAGAAGGCCAGCTTTCTCTGGGCTGAGTCTAGCTGATCATTATTTCAGTCCTGGTTTCACAGCTCGGAACTCTCATGAGGGCAGAGTCCATGCCTAGTAAAGGACAGTCTGTGTACGGAGGTTCAGTCACTTGGGGCTTGGCTTTTCCTGGGCTCCAGGCGATCAGAGGTTTAGGACAATGCTGGAGGCTTCTGGTGTAGCTGCATGTCCTTGTGCATCCCTCACCTTGGTGTGGTCTGTCTTGAAGGGGAATCCTGTGAACTTGGGGCCAACAGATCCAGTTGCATCAGCTTTTAGGCAGATGCCCCCTAAATGACTGATACATCTGTATGCAGACCTAAGAAGGGATTTGACCCCAAATGTTATAGTAACCAAGGACACAAAATGAAGGTCAAGCTTTGTTCTATTTTTAGTTACGTATTGGGTACTTTTAGTGCCAAGTGAAGAGTTGTGATTTTGAGCAAAATGACCTGTAAGCTTTTTACTGTCTCAGAAGAAAACACAAATGGTGCCTTTAATGAGCTGAGCAGGCTGAGAGCCCAGGATTCTCCCAACCCTGTAGTGGTCTTCAACATTGTCATAATTGTCATTCCTCCACAAGGCACTTTATCTTTTTTTTTGTTTGTTTGTTTGTTTTTTTGTTTTTGTGAAACAAGGTCTTACTATGCAGTTTGGTCTGGACTTGAGTTCACTCTGTAGCCCAGGCTGGTCTTGAACTCACAATGATCCTCCTGCCTCAGCTTCCCGAGTGCCAGGATTACAGATGTGCAGCACCATTCCTGGTTATCCTCCTTAATCTCAAGGAGTAATAGCACAAAAGTCTTTTCCCCCTTCCCTGCCTTTTTTTTTTTTTTTTTTTTTTTTGGTACTAGGAATTTTACTTACAACCTCATACTTGCCAGGCAGGTGCTATGCTGCTGAGCTATCTCCCTGGCCATATTACTTTCTGGTTGTACTTTCCTTTTGGGTGTTTCAGATAAGTAGGCAATTGAAATTAACCTCCTTTATTGTTAAGTTCTGTCAAGGCTCCTAGGAGTCCGTTTTGGGACCTGTGACAAGCCTTTTGGCTCCCTCAGTTTTTTTTTTTTCTACCAGTTGTGTCATCTACCAGGATGGGTCATGGTCTTACTTGCTCACATGGCTTCCTTTGGAAGCCTGGAGACATCCCCATCTATAGTGACCCCACTTTTTGTGGAGTGCATGATGTTGGCTTCTCTCCTCTGGAGTCTAACAAGCCCCCTGCTCAGGAGGTTGGGAGGCTCACTGGAATTGCAGGGCCCTTTCATGACAGGGACCCTGTCCTACCCTAGATCCTGGCTAACCTCGGAGGGCAAGAGTCAAAATATCAGCTGTCCTTTTTACCCTTTTATCTCTTGGAGCTCTGGGCTTTAGGTCTTGGTTGCTGATCACCCAGAAGGTTAGTTATACCATCTTTTCTTTTTTTTTTTTTTGGTCTTTTTGAGACAGAGTCTCACTATGTAGTTCAGGCTGGCCTTGAGTTCACTTTGTAGCCCAGGCTGGTCTCAAACTTGCCACAATCCACCTACCTCAGCCTCCCAAGTGCTGGGATTGCAGAAGTGTACCACCACGCCCGACTTAGTTATACCATCTTGAAGTGAGAGGAGGAGTTTCAATCCTACCTATTTTAATTTCTTCACATCCTGTCTGTCTTACAGAGTACGGCCAATCATCTTAAAACATTGTTCAGATTGTCTGTTAAAGGGACAACCTGTATTCCTACAGCATACCAGCAAACAGAATCTTGTGAAGAAAATATAAAACTAGCAGAAGTATAATCCATGAAACATACTAAGTTTAGTTTTGTCAAGGAGTTGTAGCTACGAGTATTTGTTACACTCCTCTTAAGTACTAGTAAATACTTAAGGAGTATTTTTTAAAAACTAACACAACGTCTTGCTACATCACCCAGGATGGCCTTGAACTCACTACATACCCCAAGCTGGCCTTAAACTGGAGATCCAGCCTCCCAAGTGCTGGATTACAAACATGTGCACCACGCCCACCCATTTTAAAAATTTACCTTTAAAACAGACTTTATACAAGTTCTGAATTTGGACAAATTACTCTTTTCTTCTTAATAATGTAAAAATATATTCCTTTAAAATAGAAATATAATTTAACTCTCCCTTTTCTAGAGAATTATATGTGAGAATGTTAACACTTTACATTTAGTGATGAACCAAGAAGAAAGCAATCCAAACACGTTTTTTAAACATCAAATATGAAAATACATTTAAAATACCCAAACCAGGCCATTTTGTTTTGTTCCATTTTTTCAGATAAGGAGGGTCTCATGATGTCACCCGGGTTGGTTTCGAACTTGTGAGTTTAAGTGATTCCCCTCATCTCAGTCTTCCAATTAGATAGAGGCCCCATTCCTGGCTCCACAAAACACTTTTATTTGTCAGGTTTTGGCTAGGGAAAATACAAAGTAAGTAAGCCAAGTTTCTCCTTGAATTTATTTATTCCTTTTTGAGTCTTTTGCCTTTTTGGCAACTTCTTAACTTTAAAGATTGAGAACATACTATATGGATCTAGCCCTGCTTAGGTTTGGATCCTGTTTCTGCTACCACCTGTCTGGAGGCTGTGGGTGAGCCACGTAAATTCTCTGTGCTCTGGTTCCCCTGAAGTGTGCTTTAAAGTAGGAATAATAATAACCATGGCAAAATAATAATATCTACTTTATTATGAGGATTGTGCAAGCATCAGGGTAGACAATTAGGTACTTAAGCATAATTGGTAGTATAAATAAATGCTTAATAAGTGGTAGCTATCTTCTGACACTCTTTCCCCTTTTATAACAAGAAGTGACAATCTTTAACGAGCACTGCACTGCTAAAGGGACTTTTCTCTCATTGCTGGTACAAAATACCTGGTGCCCCAAATTAAGAAAGGAAGGGTTTATTTAGCTCACAGGTTTATTTTGCTGGCTCTAAGGCAGAATGGCATGGCTGAAAGACAGCAAAAGCAAAAAGAACAAAAATAGAAGAGTGTGAGAGAAGACTCTTTCTGTCCTTTATATTGTGTGCAGGCTACCTGCCCCACGGCGGGTGTAGCACTCACCTAGCATTGGACCATGAATCAATCACCAACTCTAGATTCAGCCACCTCTGAAAAGCACACCACCATGACTGCACAAGGCTTTGGGGGACATCCAGACACAAACCACAGTGTTCTGTCCCTGGTCCCCCAAAGGCTCATGCACATCCCTTTATGCAAAAATATTTTAGTCTATCTCTAAGAGTTGCCAAAGTCCTAACAGTTTCAGCATTGCTGAAGAGCCCAAGTTCCAAGTCTTCTCTGAGATCTAAGGCAAATTCTTAACTGTGAGTGCCTGTACAAATGAAAAGAAAGTTAAACACTTTCAACATACAATGGCACAAGATAAACCTTACCATTCCAAAAGGTACAAATGGGGATACAAAGTACCGGGACCACAGCAAGTCCAAAATCCAGCAGAGCAAATATTAAGTGCTGTAGTTTTATGTGCAACATCTGAAGTAATCTGTGGCAAGTTGTAGACTCCAAAATATTTGCATGACTCTACCCCTATAGCACTTGTGGTGGTAGTAGCTCCCACGGCTTCTCTCTTAAGGCTGCTCTGCTTCCTCCTTGCAGGTTTTTTCAGACAATCCATTTTCCTGGCTTGTTCACACTTCTGAGGTCTCCACTGCACCTTTGGCTTCACACTCACAGCTTCACATATTGGTACCCCACCACCTGGCCTCCCAGGCCTTCTTCTGAAATTGAAGTGGAAGACTTAACTTCACAACTCTTGAATTCTGTACATGTCTAAAACCAGCTCCAATGATGCTGATGTCTGTTGCCAGCTGGAGCAGTAACCAGGCTTTCTTCTCTCTTGGTTTTAGGGGTTAAGTGCTTGGATTGCTGAGTACTCTAAATCTGATTCTGAGTAATGAATTCTCTATGCTGCTGCCATTCCAGAATGTGGTATGGCTACCACCATTCTGGAACCTGGTAAGTGGGAACATGGCATTTCATGGCTTTCTTCTCAAAGAAAAGACTTTTACCTTTTGCAATTTTGAGGCTGCAAAGGGTGGAGACTTGCTGCTTCTCATGATGCTCTGAGGTCATCTTTTGTATTCTTCAGCAATCGAGCTTTCTCCTCAGTTCTATCTTTGCCTCCTTGGTCCATAGTCTTCCTAAAGCTTCCATTTTGGCCAAGCTCACAACATTAAAAATCATTATTATGAGCTCTATGCTCGTGATCCTCAACATAAATCTGGCTAAAAGTCCTCAATGATAACCGTGCCACCACCTCAACATTCAACTGCCTTGAAATTTCTTCTGCCAGATTAATTAGTCCACCATCTTTAATCTTAGTCTCAGGCAAAATTTCTGGACACAAGCAAAACGCAGACAAACTTTCTGCCAATCTATAACATACACCATTTGGAGTCCAACAACCAATGTGGTCCTTCTTTGCAGCAGAACCTCCTCAGTCTGATACTCCTTTATCAGAAGTATTTCTATCAGCTTTTTGGTCTTCTGAGCTCTGACCAGAAACTCTCATACAGAACAGCCTAAGGCATTCCAGTGCTACTCTTTCAGGAAACAACTCCAAACCTTTCCAAACTCTTTCCACAAGCCATTCTCAAAGGTTCTTGAACCACATGGTCAGGTATAGTCACAGGAATGACCTCACTCTGGATACCAAATTCTGTGTTGCTTATTTTTCTCTCATTGCTGGGACAAAATACCTGATACCCAAAATTAAGGAAGGAAAAGTTTATTTACTTAACAGTTTGTGGAGGTTTCATTCCATAATCAGCTGGCTCCAAGGCAGGGTGGTGTGGCAGAGAAGTAACAGTTCATTTCAGCGGAAGACAGCAAAAGCAACAAGAGCAAAAAGGTAAGAGCAAAGGGAAGACACTTTCTGCCCCTTATATTGTATGCAGGCTACCTGCCTCAGGCTGGATGTGGCACTCACACCCATAATCCTAGCATTGGACCATAAATCAATTACAAACTCTAGATTTAGCTACCTCTGAAAAGCTTACCCTCATGACTCTATAAGGCTTTGGGGTCATCCAGACACAAACCATAATAGGGACACCCTAGGAAATGTCCAGGCAGAGGCGCTCAATTCAGAGTCAGAAACTACTTTGAATGACAGCAGAATCTCAGAAAAGCTCCTCCAGCAAGTCTGAAAACCACCAGAGCAAGACCACAGCCACAGTACAACTAAGATTCAATATTTCAGCTCAGGCCCTGCCTCCCTATGCATCTTCTCTGTATCCCAAGTCTAATCTAGAAGTTTCTATGTTCTCACAGCAACCTGTGCTAAAACTGGATTTCTTTTCTAGTGCTGTTGTGCTCTATAGAAATCATCCATGTATCTCTTGGTCTTCCTCATTTATTTCCTAACTCCTTGAGGGAAAGAATTATATGTTCTCATGCCTCTTCTCTAGAAAATCTGGAATAATGAGATGTTTCAAAGATTGAATTCCACCTTAGAAGAATTCCTTGGGTAGCAGAATGGGGGTGCTGCTATGACAGTGGATGGATGCACAAATCTCTCTCAAATTTCATTTCTACTCCACATTTGTCAATCAACCCACGGTTGGTAAGTTTTTCCTAAACTCCTGCCCAGCCGAGAGTCCACAAGAGAAAGAAAAGAAACACTGGAGAGAGAAATGGGTCCAACTTTACAGTCAGACAAGAGGAATCAGTTCTGGTGTTGTACTGCACAGTAGGGTGATTGTATTTCAAAATAGCTAAAGAGACAATTTTCCATCTTCTCACCACAAAGAAATAGTAAATGTTTAAAGTGATAGATAAGCTAGTTACTTTGATTTGATTATTACATAATGGTATACATGTACTGAAACATCACATATCCTATAAATAAAATACTGTTATGTGTCAATCAAAAATAAAGTGAAACTAAAAAAAGATAATTGGACTGAGAAAGATGTGACTTCAAATCCTAGGATCTTTATGTCCTCGTTTTAAAGCTCTAGCTTTAAGGACTTTCTTCTCCTTGCTTTTCTAATCTATAGAAACTAGAAGCCACTGTAGAAAATGTAACCATCCTTATTACTTGTGGGCAATACATAATCCAAGCAGACAGAGACCAGGCCAGAGAGACATCAATTGTACTTACAGTTCCAAAATCAGGATGTAGGATGTGGGGGACTCGTAGGTGTCATGCAGAGTGACATACTGAGGGTGCTGAAGGTGCTGAAGCAGGGCGGCCTCGTGGGCAGCCTGCTCCTTCTTCTTCATTTTTTTGCTCACAAATTTCACAGCAACATCTTTCCGGGTAGCTTTGTGAATGCATTTCTTCACTATAGAGAAACGGCCTCTGGAAAACAAAAGGCAGAAAGAATTTCCCAGGGTTTCTGAACTAGGTATCACTTTATCCAGGAATGTGTAAAGTCTTATGTAAAGAATTTAGGTGGTAACACAGGTCAAGCATCCCTAATCCAAAGTCTGAAATCTGAAACGCTTCAATATCGGAAACTTGTTGAATATTGACATCATCTGCAAGTAGAAATTCTGTACCTGATGTGATATGGAAAGCCACGGTCAAAACGCAGGCACACCAAAAATACTACATGACAACACTTTCAAGATATGTGGGTTAGTTATACATGCAGAGTAAATGAATGCTGTATTTAGACTCATCCCTAAGGTACCTCATTATATATATATAACAATATTTCAAAACTTTAAAAATTCCCAAATGTAAAACACTTCTGGTCCAAGCATTTTATGTAAGGGGTACTCAATCTGTATTAGGAATCTTTTCCTAGATTTTTAATTATAATATTGCTATTTAGAAAACTTAGCTTTGTAAATCTTTGAAGTGCAAAATGGCAATTAATATCAGTTTTTAGTCAATATATTTTTGGTTTTTTGTTTGAGACAGGTTCTAAGGTTGACCTTGAACTCACTATGTATCCCAGGTTGACCTCAAACTCTGGGTGCTCCTCCCGCCTCAGCCTCTAGAGAGCTGGAATGACAGGCGTGTACCACCACATTCAGCTAGCCGAAATACTTTGAACATCAAACACAGGCTGTTTTATTTTCTTGGATGTCCCCTAGTACTGGTATGCTTGTTTTTGGTTTTCTGAAACAGGGTCTTCTTATATAATCTAGGCTGGCCTCAAACTCACTATTTAACCCAGGCTGACCTCTAACTTGTGGTGAGCCTCCTGCCTCAGTTTCCCCAGTGGTGGGATTACAAGTATGTACCACCACACCTGGTTCCAATACTGGGGTTTCAACCCAGGCCTCATGCATGCTAAGTAAGTACTATAGCAGGCCTTTGGTTTTCTTTTTTAAGCAGAATATATGTCTATAAAACACAACAATAACAACTCTAATATTAAAAAGGGAATTCTTTCAAAGATAATTTTAGAAACATTTTTTTAAAGAAGCAAAATTTTCATTTTCTATTAAGGAAAATTTCTAATATACATACAAAAGTAAAGAGCATAGATGTCCTATGTTCCCAGCTTCAAGAATCAAGATTTTACCCATTTTGTTCCATCTGTTCCTTTTCAAACTTCTGCTTTTTTTTTTTCTGGACTATTCAAGCAAAATTTAAGTATCATGTCCTGTGACTCATAAATACTTCAGTTTATATCTCTAATTGACATGGACATTTAAAACTGTATCACCCCCTAGCCAGTATCTCATCTAACAAAATTGCCAACACCTAAAAGAGAAGGATTCCCACAGGCAGGTGCAACCTTGCGGAAAGCAGTAGAAGAGCTCAGCAGAAGGCACTCTGGCCATCAACATAGCAGAGAAAGGGAGGTGAGTGAGGGGACAGAGCAGACCCCTAAGCCCCACAGGAGGCTGCTTTCCCACGGTGGGCCAGGCGTCTGCGGTACCCAGGACACTTGCTCCACCAGGAAGCGCGAGGTCTTTATTGAAAGATTGTATTTTGTAGAAATAATTCCATTCCCCCTCGCCACTAGTCTCGCTTTCTGGAAGTTCTGTTATTCAGATATTTGACCCTGTCTCATTTTCTAACTCTTCCTATTCTATTTTCCATCTCCTTCTCTTGTAGCTCTAATTTTTGGGAAATTTTTTCGTGTCTATCTCCCCACTCTTCTCTGAAGAGTTTTATTTTCCACACTCATTTGGGCACCCATGCTCCTCTTCTGAGTGTGTCCTATATTTATCTCTCTCAATAAACCTTTGCTACTCTTAATCTCTGCTGCTCGTTGGAATTCATTCTTCCATTTCAGGGAACACAAACTTGACATATCTGACATCTAGCAGGCTGGGAGTTGTGCCTCCCCTTAGCCCTAGATTTAGCGCAGTCTCTGGTGGCAGCATAAACAGATGGCTGTGTTTAACCTACTCTCCTTGCCTGGAGGCCTGGTGCCACCATCAGTTTGGACCACATGCCATTTCCAGAGATGACTGCCTGCTCCCACAGACTGCAGTGGTGCCTAAGGAGTTATTTCTGGTTAAATATGCTGTGCTCAAGTGGCCTTTCCATCTGCGGATGTGCTGTAGAAATGAAGATATCTCTTCTAGAACAATGGTTTTTTCAACAATACTTCATTACTGGAGAGTTTATTTTGAGTTCCAGTGGGCTTTTATTGAGACAAATTAACAAAAATCAAGAATTTTTACAACCATCTTTTCTGAACCTCATAAAACTCAGTAGACTCTGGTCCACTTACATGTACATACAACTTTATACATCCAAAACGTAGTCGCACTGGAATATTTGCCAATTAACAGACAGCTAAGTTTCCCTTTCCCAAATGTTCCAAAATTTTGAGTTCCATTGTTCACTTCTCAGTGGAACTGATCCTTGTGGTTAAGGATACTAGAATTTTTATCCATTTTGCAGGAACAAAAAATTACATTTTGGCTGGGTGTGGAGATAAATGCCTACAATCTCAGCACTTGGGGGCCTGAAGCAGGAAGATCACTGTGAGTTCAAGGCCAGCCTGAACTACAAAGCAAGATTCTGTTTCTAAAATGATTATGTTTTTGAAAGTTTGTTTTGTTTCAAAAAAGAGATGTGACTGTTTTTTCCAGGCACCCTCCCGCAGGCACTAGTCCAAATACAGTAGCCTGCTTCTTAACAACCCAGCTCTGGCCTACCCCGGTCTTGCCCAGGGAGAATTCTATTACGGAGTGTTTTTTACCAGATGTGATAGCTTGTCTAGATGTGGTCATAGGTGGGGCTTTTCCAGAGGGGGCTAGATCGGGAGTGTGTGATGCTTCGATTAAAGGTGTGTGATTACTGAGTCAGTCCACTGACTGGCTGGGCACCACCCTAATCCCAATAGCCTAGACAGAGTACCAAAGGGGCAGAAGGGAGCTGCAAAGGCCCTTGCTTGCCTTCTCTCGCCTGCTTGTTTGCTGTGGACTAGTGCTTCTCTGCCACCACTGTGGAGCCAGCCAACCGTAGACTGAAACCTCTGTAAACTGTGAACCAAATAAACGTTTAATCCTTTGACTCTGGCTGTCAGGTATGTTATCACAGCAATTAAAGAAAATAACTAAGAACCAGAGAATTTAAATGTATACTTTGATCGGAATCTGTCAGCCATGAGGGGCAGAGTCCAGGTGCCAGACAAGCTCCTTCTGACCTCTTGAACTGTGACAACCTTTGGACACATAACTCTGTACCTCGAAGATGAGTTTTTAGATCAGAGAAGAGTTTCGATTTTCTTTCGTAGTTAGAAAATATTTATGAATATAAAGTAGAACTACAAGTTCACTATTGTCTGCACAAGTTCTCCAAGAAGCTGACTTACTTCAGCTTCCAGAAGGTCAATAATTTTGCCTGACAAAGCTTGGAGAGCTCTTTCTAATAGAACAGTCCAGAATACAGGTCCAGAATTCTAGGTTTAGGTGCAATAAGAAAGTCGACTCCCTCTTGTGGCCTCAGATATCATTCATGTGTCTCAGAATAATCATGTTTTATTTTCATCCTGTTAATGGTTAAAATTTTGAAAAAATCTTTTGAAAATATAAGGACTATACTTAAGAGAGAAGAAAAACTTTCAGGCTGTTGAAGATTAAAAAAACAAAAGTGAAAACATTTATTACTCTGAACAGCTCAGGAAGTTGATCTTCCCTTGAGAAATACTAAAACATCCAACTGTTTTAGGTTTTATAGAAAGTTTTAACCTGTGGCTGTCAACAGCAAATTCCTATCCCAAGGAAGAAGTAATTAGTGCACTGAAGTTATTAAACCAAATTCATTCAGAACCAGCTAGGGCTTTGATTTGCTCATTATTAGGGCCATATCTAGATTTACACATTTCAAGGTAAGAGAGCAAACTAGAATTCACCGACTAGAGCTTATTTTTAATAACAATCACTATGATGAGAAACATCTGCTGCAAATATGCTGGTAAAACCAGCTGTCCAGGGCCAGATGCTGCCTCTACTCTTCCTTGCTGTGAGGCCTGGAGGAATCGCTGGACCTCCCTGGTCCTGATTTTCCTTGACTGGACACCTGCCTGGTCATGACCTCATTGTGTTGCACAAACAGATTAAGTCACATTTTCATAGTATCTGGACATAAATTTCATCTGGCCTTTTTTTCTTCTTTTGGCTATTAAAGTTTTTCTTTGATGAAAGGTGCTATAATGACAGGCAGTGAATTATCTTGTAATTTGTGCCTAAGAATTAGAAATAATAAACATGTTGGCTCTTTCCACAACCTCTGCTCCAGTCACATCACTTAGGAGTTTTCTTGCTTCATGGAGAGACTCTAATCTGAGATGGACAGGGTACCAAATCAAGCACAGTGAGAGGCTCTCTTTTTCTTTCCTCAACTGTTATTTTATAGGCCAGATATTTTAATTGTTCTGTTAAAAAATAATATTTTCATCATTTCTATGTTTGAGAACATACTAAATGTTTTGTAACTAAAATACAAGCCAGATGCAATGGCACATGCCTGTAATCCCAGCACTTGAGAGGCCGAGGCAGGAGGATCCTTGCAAGTTTGAGACCAATCTGGGCTACAACATAAGCCCAAGGCCAGCCTGAACTGCATAGTGAGACCCTGTCTCAAAAAGACAGTAAATAAATAAATAAATAAATACAGAGAGAAAGAGAGAGGGAAGAAGGGAGAGAGAGAGAAAAACAGAGAATCAGAGAGGGAGAGGGGAAAGGAGAGGGAGAGGGAGAAGGAGAGGGAGAGGGAGAGAGAGAGAGAGAGAGAGAGAGAGAGAGAAAGAGAAATAGAGAGATTTCTACTAGAAATATCCATAAAACAATGTGCTTATGCTGGGGGCAGGGTGGTGCACACCTATAATTCCAGAACTTGGGAGGTTGAGGCAGGAGGAGTGCTCTGAGTTTGAGGTCAGCCTGGGTTACATTATGAGTTCAAGGCCAACCTGGACAGCATAGTGAGACCCTGTTTCATCAAACAAACAAATGAAATAACAACAACAAACCAGATGTACTGGATACAAGGACATATATAAAGACCTATAGCTATAAGAGCACATGGAATTTACTAAAAGTTGATCATGGTCCTCCCATCAAGCAAGTCAGAACAAAAATCAAGGAATCAATATTACACAGTCTTGGACTTCATGGAAGACGGTGGAGTAGTAAGGTGCAACAAATCAGTATTTCAAAGATTTGGAATCCAGACACTGGAAAATCACAACTGGGGAAGGGAAGAAGGAGCACGGTGGGAGCCAGGTCCCTCTCTGGGAGCCAGGGAGGAACTGAAGGGAGAACTGAAGCCTACAGAGATTGAACAGATGGACTACAATGCAGAAAAGAGAAGGCGCAGCCTGCACTTTTTTGCCCCGCTCCCGGCTCGTGGTCTGAGGAAGGAAGAAGGAGTGTGCAGAGACACAGTGGAAATGGGAGACTCCAGCAGCCTTGGGGAAAGACACGCCTGAGGGTGAGGCAGTGACTTGAGTGACTGCAGCCCAAGCACCTGTCCTGTCCTCTGCAGACAGGGTTGGTCGGATGCCATTTTAGGTAGGGGCTAATTGAGCCTGGGACACAGAGCAGTCTCTGGTGGGCTCCATCTTAGGGCTCCCAGGGTTAAACTCCCACAGTGACTGGGGGAAGGGCAATCATGGGAGCCATCACAGTCAGGGAGACACCCGCAGGCCCTCAAGAGATACTCAAAGTGTTACAAGCTCAGGTCCCAGCCCCACCACCAGAGGTCAGGGTCAGCCTGAACGTCCATGGATTTGAAAGTCCCCATCAAACAACATGCCCTAATCCTAATGCTGACTAGCTGGGATTTTCAGTATGGATCTGGGCTCTGACTGCCTTCTTTGTCTACCAGCATGAGGAGAATCACAGCTTGAACTGTCACAAAAATGTAGACCCTAGAAGAGAACCACAGACTTGAAATCATCATCTTTTTTTTTGTTTTTCTTGTTTTGTAGAGGAGCTTCCCTTTAAAATTTTTGATTGTTTGGTTTTCTCTGATATTTGTTTGTGTTTCTTTGTGAGGGTGAACATTGTTTGAGTTTTTGTTTTGTTTTTGTCCCTGTTTTTGTTTTTTCATTCTTTCCTTTCCCTATTGTCTTTTTCACTAGTTTTCTGAGACTTAGTAATCTTCCTCTATCCTCCAACCTTGCTTCTAATCTCTTTTTCTTATTTTTTCCTCTTCTCCTGTTTAATTTTTTTCCCTATAAGGTAAAATTGTTTTATTGAGTAGATATATATGGTACATAATTTTCCAATCTGTTTTAAACTTCCTTACATAAGTATAAATCTTATACTGCTAAAAGTGGCAAATTATTAATTACCACAGCTTGTCACTTTCCAATCTGTGCTAGATGCTATTGTTATTGCTGATTGTACTACTTTAGCCAAGGTGACATAGTTGCTATGATCAATTGATTTTCCTTATAAATACCTGGATTGTCTGAGGGACATAAACAATACTGCAGTCCAGTACCAAAGAACTGGGTACTTGGCCAAATAAGCTATACCCTCTCACCCCTAATAAACAGAAGAGGAAGGATTCTGGGACAGACTCAAAAGCTAAGAGCCAGCTAAGCCTAGAAGACAGTTCTGAAAAGTAGTCATTTCCTAAAGAGGTCTGAATACTAGTAATAAAGCTAGCTACTATAAGTGATTTACAAACAACAATGCAGAAAACAAACATAAACAAACAAAAAAAGACAAGAAAAGAAAAGAAAACATGGAAGCAATATATAACCCCAGACCTCTGGTTTGCCCAAGGGGCACTGAGGTGGAAAACACCAAAATCCATCCAGCTGAACTTTCTGAAATGGTAGCAGTGGAAGTAGCAAAGCAGATAAATGAGTCTCTGGAAGAAAACAAAAGAAAACAAAACAGAAGTAATTACACAATTAAAGAGATGATAACCATAGTGAAGGACATTGTTAGTGAATCTAGAGTAGATACAGTTAAAAAAAATAGAGGAGCTTAGGAAAATGATTGAAACCATGAATGCCCAACATAGGAAAGAACTGGATTCCATGAAACAAATTAAAACATATCCAGGAGATTAAAAATTCCAAATTAAAACATATCCAGGAGATTAAGAATTGAAAGTGTAAACATCAGAATCAACCAAACTAAGGACAGAGTATCAGATCTAGAAGACAGATTTATGGTTAGTAATCATCCAATGAAAGACTTCTTAAAAATAGCAAGGGCCTATGAAAAATCAATCTAATAGCTGCTAGATGAAGCAAAGAAGAATAACATAAGATTGATAGGAATCAATGAAAAAATCAGAAGATAGCCCAAAGGGCATAAAAAAACCTGTTCACAGAAGTAATGGCAGAAAACTTCCCAAATATGGAAGAAGAATTTGACATATAGATAAGTGAAGCATATAAAACTCCAATTAGCCATGATCAGAAAAAAAAATACTACATAAAGTCATATGGTAGTTCAGATTCCAGAAATTCAACACAAGACTATCAAAAGCTGTTAGAGAAAAGAAACAAATCATTTATAAAGGAAAGCCCATCAGAATCACAGCAGACTTCTCGACACAAACTCTTAAGTCAGGGAGAGCTTGGAGTGAATTATTTCAAGCCCTAAAAGAAAACAACCTCCAACCAAGATTATGTACCCTGCAAAACTATCTTTAAAACTGATGGAGAAAATTAAGATACTTCTGTGATACAGAACACCTGAGGGAATTCATAACCATCAAACTAACAAAAAGTTCTAAAGGACATTCTAGAAAGAGACAGTTAAGATTACAATTCCGTGAACCCCCATAGAATAAAATCACCAGGCAAAGCAAGCAATTAAACAGAAGGGAAAGAAAGCAAACCAACAACAGGAAAATAATATGACAATGATAAGTCAATACATAATAGTTATAACCATCAATGTAGATGGCCTCAATTCATCCTATCCAAAATGGGCATCCAAAATGAATATACACTTTTAGAAGAAGAAATACAAACAGCATATAAATATATGGAAAAATGTTCAATATCACTGATCATTTGAGAAACATTAAAACAACACTGAGATTTCATCTTGCTCTGAGAGAATGGCTATGATGAAGAAATCAACCAATAATAAATGCCAGTGAGGCTATGGGAGAAAAGGAACCCTTCTCCACTGTTGGTAGGAATGTACACTAATACAACTACTGTGGAATTCAGTATGGAGGTTCCTCAAAAAACTAAAACCAGAAGTTTCATTTGATCCAGCTATTCCTCTTTTGGTATCTTCCTGAAAGAGTTAAAGTCATCATACCACAGTGATGTATCTAT
>PVJX010027089.1:0-25182 GCA_004027295.1 Dolichotis patagonum | reverse complement strand
GAGACAGCCTGAGATGCTGCTTTCTGGGAGACTTCCTGGGGGTGAAGGGTGGGGCTACGGGCCCAAACAGACCTGGCCCAGATGCCGATCTCCAGGCAGTTCCCTGCGGATGAAGGGTGTTCTTACCAGTCCCAAAGAGTCGTGCCGAGATGCAGATCTGCGCAGACTTTCGATCCAAACAGCTCAGGCCACTCTACGGTCCAGGAGTTTCGGGTCCCAAGGAGGTCAGTTATGCCTTCAAGGGTCAAAATTGAAAATAGGTTAAGGAGATAATAAAGAATTAGAAGAGGAAGAGATTAGAAGTAACATTGGAGGACAGAGGGGGATCATGCTATCTTTGGGACACTAGTGTAGAAGACTGGAGAGAAAGAGTGAAGAAAGAGATGAGAAGAACAGAAAAAGAACCATGACCACAGAGAGGCTAGAAACCATGTTCACATTTATATAAAAAGATCAAACCATGAAGGAGAAAGAAAACAAAAGAAAAGAAAAACTAAAAATAAAAACAAATGTGAGAGAGAGGAAAGAGAAGAAAAAAAGTCCACTTCCAGTTTCATTTAGGTTTATCTCTGCTTTCACTGGCTGACAACCTGTGGAGACACAGTCCTGACCATGCTGATCTATCCCAGCAAGCCAGCAGTGACTTTCTGACAGGGTAGTAAATAATTTCAGTAAGCCTGTACTTTGTTGTGAAGATCAGTCAGTTGCCTTTGGCTTACTGCCTCCTGAGCAACTTCCATGGGCCTGAGCCCCACTGGAGACTACTAGGTGGAGACAGCCACAGATCTGAGTTCTGATCTCAGGCCACCCATCTCCAGGATGGCTCCAACTGCTCTCTTCTACAGGAAGACTGAGGCCTTTGCACTCACCAAAAGCCAGTGTAGTCCTTTATGTCCACTGCTTCCCTCCATGTCCACTGCTCCTTCCACTGCCATGTCTCTCTGAAGAGGCCTCTGGAGTTGTCAGCTTTCACCATCACCACACAAGTGCAGTTTTCAACTGCTCCTCTTGTGTAGAAAGTCCACTCTCAGGGAGAAGGAGCCGCCAGCTACCTTCTCCTTCTTCACTGAAGTTTCTCTAATTACTCTATCTGTGGGCTTCAATTCGTACTTCAGATCCTTCCTGGGTTCAGGGAACCTACTTTATTCCTTCTTGTCTTCCTCACATTGCTATATTCCAGGTGTGAATGGCAACTCTCAGAGAAGCTACCTTCTCTGCTGCTTAGCACTCCACTAGCTTGGACTCTTCCTCGCAGTCCTGGAAAACTTAGCCAGAGCAATTAGACAAGAGAAATACATAAAAGAAATAATGATAGGAAAAGAAGAAGTTAAACTATCATTATTTGTAGATGACATGGTATACTCTACATAGAAGATCCCAAAAACTCCACTAAAAAACTGGTAGATTTAATAAGCAAATTCCATTGCATAGCTGGATCCAAAGTCAACACTCAAAAATCAGTAACTTTCCTGTACAGGAATAAAACACTAGGAGAGAGAAATCACCTTTCACTATAACATCCAAAAAATGAAATACCTAGGAATCAGTTTAATGAAGGATATAAAAGACATCTACATTGAAAACTACAGTACTCTATAAAAGGAGATTGAAGAACATATTAGATGAGATCAGGCGTGTTCAGGGTGGTATAGCCATAGACTGAAGAACATATTAGAAAATGAAGATATAACCTGTGATCTTCAGTAGGAAGAACAAATATAGTGAAAATGGCCATTCTTCCAAAAGTGTTGCACAGATTCAGTGCAATCCCAATCAAAATTCCAATAACTTACCTCACAGAATTAGAAAAAGTCAGTCTAAAATTCATTTGGAACCAGAAGAGACCTAGACTAGCAAAAGCAATCCTTTGTAACAAAGATTAAACAGGGTACATCACAATCCTTGACTTGAAATTACACTATAAAACTACTGTGATAAAAACAGTGTGGTACTGGCAAAAACCAGACCTGAAGACCAATGGAAGAGATTAGAAAATGCAAAAACTGCTCCAGACACACTAAACCACTTTATTTTTGACAAAGGTGCCAGACACATTCATTAATAGAAAGATAGCCTCTTAAAGAAACGGTGCTGGAGAAACTGGTTCTACACATGCCAAGCATTAAATTTGGACTCATATCTTTCATCATGCACTAAAGTAAATTTGAATTGACCAAAGATCTAAATATTAAAACAAAAACAATAAATCTGCTGGAAAATAGAGTAGGTGAAACTCTTAAAAACATTGGTGTAGGCAAAGACTTCATAAACAAAATCCCTAATGAAAAGGAACTATCACAAAGTGCTGGAATCTCATCTTACTAAAAAGCTTTCGCATCCAATTGTCTTGTTGTAAAGTGCTGTGTTGCTTACATTGTTCTGTTCTGATCTGCTTTGTTCTGTCCTCTTTTGTTTTATTCTCTTTAAAATAAAAAAATAATATATCTGCTACAGAAAATAAAAGCTTTTGTAGTCTTTGCAAGAGAAAGAGTAAAGCACATAAAGACACAACCCACAACATGGGAGAAAAAGTTTGCCAGCTATTCCTCAGAAAAAGGAGTACTATTGAGAACATAGAAAGGACTAAAAAAAAGTTAGTCCTACCAAATTTAAAGACTGAATCCAAAAATGGTCATCTACGGTGAATGCACACTTATCAGATGAAATACAAGCAGCAAATAAATATATGAAAAAATGTTCAGTATTACTGGTCATTCAAATGGTGCCAATGAAACAACACTGAGATTCTTGATGAAAGAATAGCTATCATCAAGAAATCAACTAATAGGGCCGGGGATTTAGCTCAGTGGCTTAAGTGCCTACCTGGCAAGCGCAAGGTTGTGAGTTCAATCCCCGGTACAAAAAAAAAAATTGCTATAGATCTTTGCTATTTCTGAAGAAATCAACTAATAATAATTGTTGGAGAGGCTGTGGGGAAAAAGGAACACTTCTCCACTGTTGGCAGGAGTATAGACTGGTGCAACCACTATGGAAATCATGGTAGAGATTCCTCAAAAAAGTGGAGTTGGATCACATTTGATCTAGCTATCCCCTTTTAAGTATCTTCCCAGAAAAATTAAAAACATCATACCACAGCAATATATGTGCATCCATGTTTATAGCAGCACAATTTGTAATAGATAGATCTTGAAAACAACTCAAATTCCCATTGCCTGAAGAATGGATAAAAAAGATGTGGTATTTTTATACAATGGAGTACTACTCAGCTATAAAGAAGTTGAGTTTATAGAGAAAGGGATGCAACTTGAGACCATACTTTTAAGATAAATAAATTAGACACTCATGTGCAAACATCATAATGTCTACATAGTATGAGAAACTGAAAGAGTAAATAATATCCAAAATATACAATAGACATTGTAAGAACAGAAAATTTTTTTCAAAAGGAAACAGAAACTGGAATGAGGGAAAGGAGAAAAGGAAGGGAAAAGCTTATATTTTGCAGGAATTTTGGGAAAGTTGCCTCAGTCTCGAGGTGGGGGCACCTTCTGACTGAATTTCCACATTATTCTGGGATGTCTGGTAGTGCCAGGTAGGTCCACATATATTTCTGCTTGGACAGCTTTTGTCAGCACCCATGTGGTTACATAAGACATAGCACCCTGCCACAGCCTATGCTTCCAATGTAGAAGAGATTGTGTTTGCTTAGGCTTTTTAGTAATAATTCCACACATCCACAGCCAATTGATTAGTGAAAAGGCCAGCAAAACATACACTGGGGAAGGATAGTCCCTTCCATAAATGATGATACAGAAAAATCACCTGATTTCAAAGACAATAAGGAGTCAACAACTTACATCCAAAAAAAAAAAAAAAAAACCCAGAATGAAAAAGTGGCTTCACCAACTTCCTAACTATTGTTAATAACGGTGAATGCAAGTTATGCAAATGAATGGAATTCTCTAATTGTGTAAAAAATGATACGTTGCATAAATAAAAACAAGGACACAAATCACATAATCATCTCAATAGACACAGAATAAGTCTTTGACAAAACCCAGTATCCATTCATGATAAAAGAAAAAAAAAGCCCTGAAGGAAATAAGTACAGAGGGACCTTATCTCAATGTGATAAAACTCACTTAGATCAAACCTACATCATAATAAATGGCCAGCATCATAATAAATGGCCAATAAAAGGAAAGCTTTCCTTCTAAAATCATGATGTAGAATCTAAGTGTTTTATAGATGTATTTACTTTGCCTCAGTGAAGAGAAACAGGAGGGGATGACTGACCTAAGTAATATTAGAAAACATTGTCGTGATCAGGAAATTTAAACCTAAAAATAAAGGAAGTATGCACGAATGCCATACTTATATGGCTAGAAGTGGTCCTCATCAAATACTAGTTAACCGTTGTCAAACTGCTTTATTTGTATATAGGAGTCAAATATCTATGATTAGGAGGGGTCAAGTGCCCAGTTTCTGAATCTCAGAGAAGGAAGTTACAAATTTTCCCAGAACTGGCTTAGAAAGAGAGTTAGCATGAAGTCATGTTTATGTTAATATCAACATGAGAATGAGACATTGAAATAAGCATAACTGTGCATGCATATATATCTACATATGTGTGAGAATTTTCCTATCTGCCTTTTATAGCCTCAGCCCATGTATTGCTTATGCTATATGTTGTACTCAGTGGTTTAAGGGAAAATATTTAATACAGGACACAAAATTTATAGGATTCTTTTATATTATCCACTAAAAAAGTCAAGTGCAGAAGAGTACAAGAGATCTGCCCACATGCTAGAGACACAAAGAAACCGGCCCAGGCCCAGAAGACCAGATAGAGGCCAAGAACCCACAGCAATGTCTCATGCAAGTCTGCATCAAGCATCTGCCCTAGAAAGGCTCCAAGGCCAGTGAAGGAAGCTAGAAAGTTTGCACTGGTGGGACGAATGATCTGTGCCAGCCGACTGAGGATCTGCACTGGTGGCAAGAAGCAATGCTCAAGGTAAAGACTAGAGCTCCCAGAAGAGAACAGCAGCTGTCCCTGAGCTCCACTGACAAGGACATCAGGAAAACCAGCCTCAGTGAGTTTCTCCAGGAAAACCAGCAGCACCCATGTTTCCCTCCAGTTCTCCTTTTATGTCATTGTGGCAACAACCCTCCGGTGGGCCTTCCACACCCAGAGCCACACTGATTCACACCTGGGGAGGGAAAGTGCGTGTCCTGTCGGATGTTGGGAAGGCTGGCATGATAGGATCACACCTGAAGCAGAGACCTGTATGAAATGAGGAGGAGGGACTTTCCCTGTAAGGGCTCCACGGCAGGAAGGTGTGTGGGGCTGTGAAAAAGTATCAAGATCAGTGTGGATGGCATGGCGCAAAAGACAATAGTATGATACTAAGGTGACATAACTCAACCAAATTTAGAAGTAACAACATTAGGTAACTCCAAATACTTGCATAGAGGGAAAACACAGAACACTGCTAACATCTCAGAGCATTTTAAAACAGTGTAGCTGTCAGTAATCACATAGTCATAGATCTTAAAATACCTTTATATCCCCCCCCCACTTCCCTATGCTGTGGCTAATTCAGCTTTCTGACAAGTGCAAAGTGAAAATGGATACTGTACAAAATGACCACAGCCAAGACAAGAAATTTAAGATATACTTAAATTCATTTAAGATTTACTTAAATTCTATATCTCTTCATAAAATATGTGAACAGTATGAGCACACACATTTAAGGCTATTAGTATATCAAATGAGAATTCTTAGAAGTTATTCAACAAAGCATAAACATGAGTCATAATTTTATATTTTGCTGTCTGGATTAAACATGTGAATTATTTTTGTTAAATATTAGTCACCTTCCCTTTACCTCTGTATAACCTTCTGGTCCCACGTGTATGTGCTCACATGGGTCCTCAGATGTTTTCTGTTCATGGCCTGCATCTACTCCTATTTTACGCATATGTCTGTAGTGACATATGACTAAGGAAATCCATGCAGGAAGAGCAAAACTTTACCCCTTAATCAGTATTTCGACAAGCAGAATTCATATACTTAGCTCTGCCTCTTCTGTGTTTTCCTTCAGGTACTACATTTCTGACAGTGCTTACCTGTTCTAAAAAAAAATTAAAGAGGGAAGGCTTTGATTCTGGAATTTCATATCAATGTGGTCCTTAAAATGTCACTAAGTGCTTGAAGAAAATCAAACAAGAATAAAGGTAGGGTATTCCAGACTTCTACAATTTTAAACTCATATTCCTAGAAAATATTTTGCCTTCTCCACCACCCTTTTGAATGCACTCTTGACCTCCTTGTTCCTCAGGCTGTAGACTAGTGGATTCAGCATGGGGATGACCATGGTATAGAACACAGACACGATTTTGTCTGTGTCCATGGAGTGACTGGAGCTGGGCTGCAGGTACATGAAGATGAGAGTCCCATAGAAGATGGAGACGGCAGTGAAGTGTGAAACACAGGTGGACAGAGCCTTTTGGTGTCCTGCAACTGAATGCATCTTTAGCATGGTGATAAAAATGAACATGTAAGATACCAAGATAACAAGGAGGGCGGAGCAGATAACAAAGCTTGCTGCATAAACAAGAACCATCTCGCTGACATGTCTGTCAGAGCAGGAGAGAACCATGACTGCTGGAACATCACAGAAAAAGTGATGGACCACACTGGACTTACAGAAGGAGAGACTGAATGTGTCCCCAGTGTGGATGGAGGCATTCAAGAAGCCACCAATGTAGCAGCTCAGGGTCAGGCATGCACACACGCTTGTGGTCATGGTGGTAGTATAGTGTAGGGGTTTGCACACTGCAGCATAGCGGTCATAGGCCATAGCTGCCAACAGGAAATTTTCCGCAGTGGCGAAGGCTGCAAACAGGAACATCTGAGCCGCACAGGCATTGTAGGTAATGACCTTGTTGCCCAACAGGAGCCCAGCTATAACTGTGGGTGTGACAGCTGAGGAGTAACAGATGTCCACCAGGGACAGGTTGCCGAGGAAAAAGTACATGGGAGTATGCAGACGAGAGTCCCAGAGAATCAACACCATCATTCCCAAGTTCCCAACCACATTGATGAGGTAGATGAGAAGGAACATTACAAAGAGAAGGACTTGGAGGTCTGGGGTGTTGGTTAGGCCCAGGAGAATGAACTCTGTCACTTCTGTCCTGTTCTCCATCAATGTTATTTGGGAATCAAGAGGCATCTGTAGAAAAGATAAAGGAACAGAGCATTAAATGTGTAGCGACTGCATGATTGAAATGCTTTTATCTCACAGGCATTATTCCACTACAGCACTAATAGGCATTTCAAGATTTTCCATAACTAAACATGAATTTAATAACGAAATTTAGCATATTATCTACAGAACCTCAGACTATTACATGAAGAATCTTCAGAGATCCGCTTTCCATTTTTAAATTCTTGAAAGTTGTAAACCGAGATTTTGAAAATTTAACAGATTATCCCATGATGACTTTGTCATCTCTTCCCACCCGAGTAAATTCAGTGACTCTTCTCTAACTCATGTTAGAGATCATCGCTAGACACTTTGACAACTATGTCCCCTGATTCCTCAACAAATTTATAAAAGAGAGGAACTGTTATTTTCTCTTAGATTGTGAAGCACAAGAAGTTGAATAATATAATCATGTCCACCTAGGTTTTAACTGGCAAACTAATCTGTGGGATTGTGGTTCTGGACAGAATGTTTACTGTTATGGTCTTAACTAAATTTTAAAGGAAGTTGCATTTTACAGTTGTTTACCCCTGATGGCCCAAGCTCAGTGCTGGGTTTTAACAGTGACCACAAATATGGACACTACTGAGACAGCAGGGCCTAGATGACCAATCGGGTGGCTCTACTGGGGCACAGTCTCATGCACAGAGCTGAGTTTCTGGGACGAACTACAGGTCAGCTTCACGCTGAAGACCCGAGAGCCTACCGTCCTAACTGATCTTCCCTGAACTAGATTTTCTTCACAGACAAAACAAATATAGTAGTGACCTTATCTCAAGGTATTCTTGTGAGCATTGCATAAAATAACCTAGTTTTTAAAAATAGTCACATGTTGTGTGTGGCAAAGCTGGATGACCACCAGCTGTCCTGTCATTGCAGGGGTGCAGTGATGGCTCAGGAGAGGACAGAGGTGACAAGCAGGGCTTCTGGTGCACAGCAAGTTTGGTCCTGAAACCTCACACTTCAAATTGGTTCTTTTCTACCCTACAGTCACTGAGATTTTACATACCCATGATTAATCCACACTCCATTCACACATGCCCCAGCTGGCTGGAGGCTTGGTTCATTTCCTGGACCTGTTATTTTGTGAACATCTTGCTTGAAATCTGTATCTCAGCTCGACTGGAAGAGTCTTTTTCACTATGATCCTGTTGTAGCTGAATCACAAATATTGAACATTCAAAGGTCATAGTTTGCGGGTTACTTTTAACTCTAAGACCTATTTTGTTGAAAAATGTGTGTTGAAGAGTGTTTCATTTGAATCTTGTCTAATGCAGCAACAATCCTTTTAAATACTTTTATTTGAATTGTAGATTTTTTTGAGTGTATTCATGTTCTGCCAACTACCACTTTTTGTTTTTTTTTTTCCTTTTCCTTTTGTATGTTTGTCTGGCAAGTTGTCTGGCACCCACCTTTAATTCTGTGTTCTACAACATGCAATATGACACGTGTGTGACTGCATGTTTATATCTGTCTATATTTGCATAAAATGAACATTGTTATTTTCTTCTACTGTGATGGCAATTGGTTATTTGTGAAGTTCAGTGGTATTGTAAAATTCCACAGAGTAAGGAAGATTCATTCTAACTTCATTATTTAAACCCAGTCTCACCCTAATCAAAAGTCCTTGCTTTTAGCCATATTATTGTGTCCTAGGGTAGATTTATCCATAATATTAAAAATGAAGTTATGGAATTTGGAGGGGAAACATTAAAATAAATCAAACCCTGCTAATTCATGTAGGTGCCTTTTTAACAGAAAGATGAGTTATTTTTGCTCAGTTTTTCCTATGAGAAAACAGCTGACAGTGAAAAAAACCAAATTCCCTTTGTGGTAAATCAGAACCTCATCTATGATGATTTTTGTTAATATTTTTAGCAAGTAGCATGAGGATGTTTCATAAGTACACTAAATTCTCTAATGATGGAATTTTAGTATTTATGTGCAACTTTATTTCAGGGGTTTAGAAAAATTGTTCAAAGTCTGTATCTTTGTGCTCAAATAACCCATAGTAGTTAGGTTATTACTATTTTTTCATGGATTACACTTTTCACTGAAATCGTACATTGACTATGGAAGCTTACCTTGCTTCTTGAATCAAAGTAATGGCGATTCTGAGCAGTGAGTTCGAAGTGAGAAATTCTTCCACTGACAACGCACAAATACTGTTAGAGAAGCTTTCTTGCAGGCAATGCACAAAAGATCCAGCGGTTTCTAAGCTAGCAAAAAACTAAAGGAAAATGCTAATATGAATTTGGGCCATGAGCCTACTGTTCTGTATCTTTGAACAACTCATTCACTCCCTCTTTGCTTGTGAACTAAGTTCCCTTCCACATAGTTCACACAGCTGTGTTTGTGAGCTGTAAGTTAAGGAAGGTGCACAAAACAGCTTGGTAACTGATGACTTCTTTGAGGTCAGTCAATACAATATTTATCTTGGTTACTTTCATTGGCCATGATTGTATATTTCTAGTGAATCTTTAATTCAGAAGAAAGCCTGTGCATACTAACAAATGTTAACACTGGAACAGATGATGGCCAGCATTGCCAGCAGACAGTCTAGTCTTTTTAAATAAAATCACCTGGCTGCCCATTGGACTTTAGAGCGTACACATGGGAGCTGGACGGAATTAACAGAAACACAGCTCTCTGGAGAAGTTTTCCGTGAGGGCATCTGTAGTTGCACATCCTGTTTTTTCTAAGGAAGAAATAGTTAAGTTATGTGTAGGACTTAGCTGAGTATTTTGAATATTCCCATATATGTTTCTACATGTTTTAATTGGTGCATACTTTACAAATAATAACATGTATACAAGTTAAGATATTGCTTTAAAAACAGGGTCAATTATATATTCCTGTCACCACTGCTGTGGTCACCTGTAATTAATCTTTATGGAACTTCTTTTTAGGCAAATCCTTTTCTCGTCCATAGTACTTGGCAACCCTCTCTCTCTCTCTCTCTCTCTCTCTCTCTCTCTCTCTCTGTCCTAGAATATGTAGACTCTGGTTCTGTACCTTGTACCTAGAATACTGTTTCTGAGGATCAGTCTTATTATTATTACCTGTGCCTGTAGTGAAAGTTCTTATTGTAAAGTTGGATTGCATTACATACTCTTTACACATTGTTGTCTCTCTCCTCATTTGACAAACATTTGTGTTATTTTCACTATTTGTTGGCCACAAAAAGAGCTGGCCTAACGAAATATTTTCCTTCAGTTTTGTTTCTTCATTTTCTTCAGTGTGTGTGTGTGTGTATTTGTGTGTGTGTACAGGTAATAGCCTGTAAGTCTTTCTAACTCTCTGGGAAGCCAGTATTGCATGATACCAAAGTTTGATGAAAATATGAATGAATAAAAATTACAGACCAATACACCTCTTGAATATATATATATATATATATATATATATATATATAAAACAATACTAGAAAATGCTATTAAATGAAATCCAGCAACATAATTGTAAACTGTTGCTCTATAGAATTTATTCTAGGAATATAACACTGCTTAATGTATGAAAATCAATAGCTATACAAAAATTATTATAATGATAAAGTTGTCATTTCATTAGTACAAGATAAACTTCTGCCAAAATTTTACATTCATTCATGGTAAAAATACTCAGAAAGCTAGCAATACAAGTGAATGTCCACAACCTATAAGGACTATTTATGAAAACCCACAGCTAAGGTTGTACTCTAAAGTGAAAGTAAAAATCTCCCACATGGCTGGGTGTGGTGGCACCCAGCCTGTCATCCTAGTACTTAAGAGGCTGAGGCAGGAGAATTCCTGCAACTTCAAGATCAGCCTATGATACATAGTAAGACTATGTCTCAAATACATAAATTCATACATACATATGCAGTTCCCACACAAGATTAGATAAAGTGGAATTTTACCATACCTTTTAAAGTTGTGCCAGAAATTTTATCCAGAGAAATTAGGGAAGAAAATATAAATTAAAAATATCTAAGCAAAAAGGCAGAACTAAGCCTGTAACTACACCTATATATGATTTTAAATATAAAAATTCTAAAAATAATGAAAATATTAACTAATAGTCTTACTGTTAACTAATAGTCTTCCTCAGAAAAGTGATGTGATCCAAGATCCTTGAATAAAATCCAGTTATTTCAACATACTGGTAATAAATAATTCAAAAATAAAATTGAAATACTTTCATTTACAGCAGCATTTAAATGAATCAAATACCCAGTAGTAACTTTAGCCAAGGGTATCTGAGACATCTCTTTGAAAGATATGTGTAAAAATTTTTAAATTTTTAAATAACTGAAAAATGTTCTCTGTTTAGGGATTGGAAAACTTAACATCATTAAGTGACAATACATCCCACTGTGACATGTATAGGTAATAAACCTGGCATCAAACTTCTGATGACCCATTTACCTAAATGGAAAATCCACTCCAAAAATATATATTGAACTACAGAGGACTCTTAATAGCCAAAATAATCTTGCCAAAAAGAGTAAAGTAGGGTGACTCACGCTTTCTGATTTCCTAGTTTTTTATGAAGCCAAAGTAATTATTATCATGAACAAATTAAATGCACAGAAAAAAGGATCTATACTTTTGGCTGGACTGTTGACAAGTGCATCAAGTTTATTCAACAGGGAAACAATGTTCTCTTCTACGAATTGTTCTGGGACAAGGGTAAATCTGTGTGCAAAAAGAATGAAAGTGAATCCATTCCTCAGACAACACATGAGCCACACAAGTATCTGTGACCTATGTATAAGAGTTGAAGCCAAAAAACTACTAGAAAAAACTAGGTAAAAATTTCTTGATCCTGGGGATAACATCAAAAGAAAAAGAAAAGACAGATGACACAGCTAAATAGACAATAAGTATAAATAAAAGTATAGATTGCAGCTTGTAAGAAGGGGAATTTCAAGAGGGAACCAGTGATCCTGTGGTGAGACCACACTGCGTGTGTCAGTGGTGAGACATAGCAGAGACTCAGCCAGCTGACGTGCAATGATGCCGTGTTCCCTTGGGGGTCTGCAGGGCAAGCTCCTCTGTCAGGCCTCATTTGTGAAGTCAGCTGCTTTAGGAGTACAGAGTCTTTTCCCTGCTGCATTTCTCTGTCCTCTTCATTTCACAAAATCTTCAGGTCTCTCTCCTCATGCTGGCCTCATGAGCCCATTTTCTATACCTGAATCCCCTCTCCCTATTTCAGAGTCACTGTGATCCTGCCTCCTTAAATCTCTTTCCACTTCACTGCCACCACCACAGGGAATCCCTGCAGGGAGAAAGGTAGCCCTGCCATGCACTCATAGAAATAGCAGCCTGCTATTTTGATACTAAGACTTTGGACTTTGGATCCTTGGCCTCCACTCGGTAATTAACATGTTCCTCTTACCTTTCTGCAAGGCTGTTTTTTTAAATGCTTCATCCAGAGTCTTCCATGCTGGATCTGCTGTCTTGCCTTCTTTTCTCCTGTTATGGTTTGTGTCTGGGTGTCCTCCCAAAGCCTCAAGCTGTCATGGAGGCAGCTGAGTCTATATCATTCATGATTGGTTCATTGTCTAGCACTGGGGTTGGCTGTGTGAGTGCTGCACCTCCCCAGGTACAGGTAGTCAGCATATTATATAAGGGAGAGAAGTAGGCATGCTTTACTCTTTTGCCTTTTTTGCTCTGGCAGCTTGTGACTGCCATGAATGGTTGCCCCTTAACCATACCACCATGCTTGCTGTGCCAATTTGGTATCAGTAGAGTAGGGTGGTTGCTGTGGTATAACCTGACCCTGTTCAAGAGCCTTTGGGAATGCCTTGTGGGAAGAGTTTGGAAAGGTCTGGAGATGTTGCCTAACAGAGTAGAGCTGGAATGTCTTAGGCTGTTTTGTATGAGAGATTCTGGTCAGAGCTCAAAAGACCAGAAAACCAGCAAAGACCAAATTCAGGGGTTTCTTCTGGAAAGGACTGCATTAGTTGTTGGACTCCAGACAATGTATGTTATGGCTTGGCAGAAATTTTGTCTGCATTTTGCTCATGTCTGGATACTTTGGCTGAGACTAAGATTAAGGGCAGTGGATTAATCTGCCAGAAGAAATTGCTAGGTAGTCAAACATTGAGGTGGTGGTACGGCTATTTCTGGGGGCTTTTAGCCAGATTTATGTTAAGAACCAAGATCAAAGAGCCCAGCAGGGTGATTTAAAATACTGTAAGTTTGTCCAGAAGGGAAGCTCCAGTAAAGTTGTGGACTGCAATGATAGAGCTGATATTTCTATTGTTGAGAAGGAATAGGAGAATATAAAAGATGGCATTAGGGCACCACAAGCAAAAGTGGGTCCCCAAACTTTACAGCCTCAAAACTGCAAAAGTGAAGGACTTTGCTTCAAGGAGAAAGCCACAGAGCACTGTGTCTCAGAGTGGTGTCAGAGACCACACCAGGTCCCAGAATGGCAGCAGCATAGAGAAGATGTTCCTCACAATCAGGTTGAGAGTGCTCAGTGATCCAGGCACTCAACTCTACCATCAAGAGAGAGGAAAGCCTGTCTACCACTCCAACTGGCAGCAGACCTCAGCATCATCCACGTGACACTGGTTTTAGATGCATGGGGGATGCACAAGTTTTGAGGTTAGAAAGGCTTCCAGTCTGATTTCAGAGGGTCTAGGAGGCCAGGCAGTGTGGCCTTGAGTGGCCAGTGTGTGAAGCTGTGAGTGGGAAACCAAAGGTGCAGTGGAGACCACAGAAATTTGGATAATCCAGGAGTGTGATCTCCTAAGAAAACCTGCAAGAGCAGACCTAAGAGAGAAGAAGCTGTGGAAGATAAAACCACCAGAAGTTCCACAAGGGTAGAGTCACTCAAGAATTTGGGAGCTCACAACCAGATTGCTTCAGATGCTGAGCGCAGAACTCCAGGAGTTAGTTTGCCCTGTGAGATTTTGGACTTGTTTTGATTGCAATTTTGTACCCCCATTTGTACTTTTTTTAAGTGGTAATTTTTATGTTGCACCCTTGTATGTTGGAAGTTTTTAACTTTGTTTTCATCTGTATAGGAGGTTATAGCTAAGACTTTGCTTTAGATCTCGGATGAGATGAAATTTGGACTTTTCAGCAATACTGAAACTGTTTGGACTTTGGCAACTCTTGGAGATGGACTAAATGTCTTTTGTATAAAGGATGTGCATGTGTCTTTGGAGGCCCAGGGGTAAAATGTTACGGTTTTTGCCTGGGTGATTCCCCCTTAACCACGGCCTCTTGCAGTCAATAGAGGTGGCTGAGTCTGACATTTGTGACTGGTTTACTTTCTAGTGCTGGGAATGGCGGTATGAGTGCCACACCCACCCATGGATGGGTAACTGTGTACTATGTAAGGGAGGGAAGGAATCCTGCTTTTCCTTTTTGCCCTTTTTGCTCCTGTTGCTTGCAGTCACCATGAATGGTTTCCCCTTTGCCATGTCACCCTGCCTTGGATCCAGCTGGGAATGGACTGAAACCTCCAAAACTCTCAGCTAAATAAACCTTTCCTTCTTTCATTTTGGGTGTCAGGTATTTTGTCTCAGCAATGAGAGAAAAGTAACCAAGACATCCCCCAACAACCATATTCATGGCGATCTTAATTCAGCTGGACAATGTGTCTACAGTGTAGGGGATGTGTTATATTTCCTATTATTGACAAAGGCACAGGAAAAACATCAGCAAAATAAGTGGAAGGCAACTTCCATGTGCTGAGGGCCCAGCCTCATCCTTAAAGGGCTCCAGCAATGGCAGGAATACAAGTAACCAACCAGGAATGATGTGAAGGAGGCTCCTGCCGAGCAGCTTGGAGACCACTCTGGTGCTGAGCACTGTGCATGAAGAGGGGGAGATCTTCTTGGATGGAGGGTGTTACCAGCATTGAATGGGTAGATGCAGAAGATACTGTCAGTATCCTCAATGCCCAGGACAGTGAACAGAACAAAGAACTACAAGGTCCAAAACGTCCATTGTGCCAAGATTGGAAAGCTTTGATCTAACTAGACCTCTAGTCTCTTGACTATCAAGAAAATTAAACCTTGGCGATTGTTATAGTGGTGGGTGGGCAGGGTAGGGCTTCCCCTCAAATTCCACAGCATGATTCTAGGCTTAGGTAGATCAGAAGGGAATATGTTCTTCATGCAATAACCAGCTCCACAGCAGAGCTCTCTGTGCTGCCCAGTGCTGGCAGTTGGTGTTACTTCCTTTCAAGTGTCAGGACAAGAGACTGTCCCAGCAAGCCTGTTCCACTCTATGAGTATCTCTTTCTTTGTTCTCATAGTGGCTTCTCCCATGAAACATCTCTCTGCACTTCACAGATTAGCTGTTTGAAGGAACATGGGATTATTGTCCCTGGAATAGGAGTTGGGAGAAGACATGCAGTATTTTCTTAGTAACTATATGTATATACCTAAATTAACCTATATATTAACCTAAAACTATATATACCACTATATATATACCACTATATATATATACCACTATATATATACTATACTATATATATACCACTATAAACCTAATATGCCATGTAATTTGTGTGTGATGCAAAGTGATATTAGCATAGCTTCTTTTAGGCTATACACTAAAGATGCAGTAGTGAGTGTCCACTCACTGAGCACTGTAAGGCAGACCACAGAAAGGGAAAAGAATGAATCAGTGACAGGAAAACGTTATCTCATCTTTACCAACCAGGTTGTGAGAGTCTCCTGACCCATGCTCTCAGAGTTACAAGAGACAATCTGAGCATTATGCAGCTGAGCAAGAAAGGCCACCAACATTGTAGATGTGTGCGGAGCTCAATTCCATGAGGATCCATGCAGGAGGAGCAAGGTCTACTTCAAGCTGAGCAACCTAAGGTAGGTCCATGAGTGATTTGACCACACGAACACAATGGTTGGGTTGACCATTCACACTGTTTACTCAAAACCAAAGGAGCCCCCAACCTTTTCTGCTGATTAGCATTTATTTTTTCTTTTTGACCATCATTGACTGTCCAGTCCCACTCAACACCACTAGTCTCACAGAGGTGTACAATGCCACTGGTTCCAGTCACAGGGCATGGGGATATGATGCAAAGTATAACTCATTTTCTGCATGGCTTTGTTGCTCTTGTCTGTGTGAGAGTAGACAGGAAAACCGAGCTTGTCCATAATCTGGCCTAATGTGTAGACAACGTAGGAGACAAGGCCCTGGCTCCGGTACTCAGGCAAGGTGCCTGCTACCCGCGTTTCTCCAGTCTGGTCCATTAGACACCAGGACACAAGCGTCCCATCAGGCGCCAGCAGACAGAAGCTCGGGAAGTTCCGAATACAGCGCTCGATGAATCTCTGGCTTCTCTCATTGCCACCAAAGGACCAAAATGTGTTCAAAAAGGTAGCATGGGTAATATCCAGGGGTGAGAGTTTAAACATGTCTTCATTGCTGTGGAGAAACAAAGAAAAAAGCAAAGTCCATGCATATAAAGATACAGGTTTGTTCTTACCTCTGTCCCCTGAGAGACTGCTGAGGAAACAGCAGTGGCAGAGTGTAAGGGTATGGATGAGCTTGCGATGAATGAGGAAGAGGAAGAAAGCCAGTGTGATCAGAGGAGTGGGCAAGGAGGTGGAAGGTCCAAGTGGGAGACCCAGGTCTGATTTGTTTCTAGTAAGTATGGAAATTTAAAGCAGAGTGGGTACATGGTCTGAGCTGCACTTTAAAAAAAGTATCAAGCACTTTGTGGAATGCATTTTAGGGAGGTTAAAGTAAAAGCAGGGAGAGAAGGAGGAAAGGTGCTTTAGTGGAAAGGTTGAATAGTACAGAGCGATAGTGATCAAACTCACATAGCCTTGGGCTTGCCGCCACTTGGGGATAAATTCTTTGTATCCAGAAGAGAAGGGGCCAGTTTCTTAGCTGTCTGAGATGCCAGATAGAGGAAGTTTTCTGAGTGTTTGACTTGGTAAGATTTAGAGGCCGCAAGATTTTGTATCACCTCGTTCAGGTCCGATTGTGAACCTAGATGGGTTTATAAAGAGTTACGGTAGTTTTAAGTACATTCTAGGGAGAAGCTCGCAGGGGAGCAGGAAATATCAGAAAACCTTAGTACTGGGTGTAAAGCTGCTGTTGGGTGACTAGTCATTTGGAAAGGATTTGTGTAATTTCCTGTTTGATATAAATGAAAGCGTATTCAGTCCTGAATTCATTCATGGTCATGTTCACAGTATCAGTATTAAGACTGGAACTAAGTTTTCTGGGCAACATGATTATTTAGTTTTGATAATCAAAGGCAATGAGATACAAAAAATGGTAGCCAACATCTACTGAGCTATGATTGCAATGTGATAGATTCTTACAGAAATGGCTCTCAATCTGACCTTGTCTCCTGGTATTCATTCCTTGAAACCTTTCCTACCATTGCATTTGGCTTGGGCTATAGGTTTGCATTCACCAATGCAGAGAGCAAATTCAATGCAAGAAGAGGATTAATGGTGCTTGTACCTTGGGCTTCTTTTTCTCTTTGTTCCTGGTTGTTTTGAGACTAACATCACGAACACAGACCCAGGCTGGCTTGCACATACCCTGCTGTGGTGCTGTCATCACAGCTAGCAGACACCATCCTCCATCCTCCGAGTATGTGAAGCCAAACCAAAAGAGGGAGCAGAAGTTCTACCATTAGAGGACCTTCCTCACAAAGAGGAGCCCTCATGGTCAGTTCCCTTAATTATGAGGTTTGCTATGCAGCAAAAGTTAATAGACCCATCCTGGATTTGTAAAGAACTCTTCTTATGCAAAATTAATATTGTCAGCATCCTGTGGCCATTATTATTCTCACGTTTATATGTGAAGAACATGATCGCCAAGAGGGTAAGTCACTTTCCTAGGATCACACACTTTGCTAGAGAGGAAGAAGCAGAAGCCATCCTCAGATGTCCGAGCCTAAGAAGACATGCTTGTGACCAGGCCTTCACCCTTGATGATCTGTGAGGTGCTTTGTGACACACCACACAGCAGGCCTTTCATAGTCCAGGAAGGGCAGCAGCAAAGCTCTGCTACTGGCACCCATCACCCTAAGATTTCTCAGTATAGCTGCAAAATATGCCAGAAGATCTTTGCAATAGTTAATGGTTTTGTCTCTTTTCCTCCTTCACAGCGGGCTGAGGGTCTGGAGGTCAGAGGAAGGAAGCTAAGTCACCTGCGACTTTATCAGGACACCAACGTCAGTCAGCACACATCCCATCACTTACTTACTTTGAATTTGGAAATGTTGCTTCCAATTGATGACTTCTGGAGAGGCAAGGAATTCCTGAGCATTTCGAGGGTCCCTGGAGTATACTTGGTAAGTATTGGTATAGTGATCAAGGTCATCTGTCATCTCCTGTTATGATTTGAAAAAATGGAATAAAATATCACTTATAGGTTGTGATTGTAATGTTAGTTCCATCATTCTGTAATATTTTTTTATGTAATGAAATATTGGTATTTCTTTGCTGCAATCTACTTCTTTCTGAATCACTCAAATCTTAAGATCAAAGTCAGGGATTCAACTATTCAACTAATAATGGAAAATTCCAGAACAATGCCCATCCTCTACCTATATACTACAGCAACTTTTCAAATGAAAGGCCCACCTATTTTGTCAGTATTTTATATCTCAACCATTCCTAATGTAGGGAAGATAAGAACAATGGATGAAGGGAAGTTTCTGTTGCTAGAATAGATTTGACTACAACTCAATCCTTGCAGAGCACAAGCTATGCCCACAGCACTGTTAAACCTGATGCAGGTAACTCTAGATTTAAAGCCTCCATTGGTGCATAATAAAACCAAACAAGATGAAAGCCACTCAGAAATGCTGCCTTTAAAATGCTATGGTCGAAGATTATAATTTGAAGAAACAAAAAACATTCAGAAAGTCCTCTTTAAATTACTAAATAACAGACTACTTGGCAAAAGGAGACAGAGAAAAATATTACCACAAATGGTAGAATTAGAGAATCTTTTTCAGTAGTGAGAAATATTGCACAAAAATATACTCACAAGTGAGGAAAGATCATTTACTGTTTAAGATCAGGTATAAAAGATCAAATAATTTTGTTTCAGTTCCATTATAATATTAATCTGTACTTCTTCATTTTATGTATTAATTTAGTCTTTTAAAATATTTTGCATTGTGTTTAAAATACAATGCTGTGTATTTTTATGTTCTATTGTTTTCCTCTTGTATCTTATTTTTAAATTCTAGTTGACTTTTTAAGTCACATAAATTGTACATGGTTTTTATATGCAATGTCTGTTGGAGTAGAAGTCATGTGTGGCTTAAGACTGGGATGTATTCTGAGAAAGGCATTGCTAGGTGATTTTGCCTCTGTAAAAATGTGTTTGCAGAAACTGAAATGGAGACAGTGTCCCTAGGTGACATGATCTCGTGTTACCAATGTCATCTATACCATCCCTTATTGACTGAAAAGTGATTATGCAATCCATGACTCTGTATACACATTATGGAATGAAGAAATATAGCTAATTAACATATGCATTACCTCACACTTTAAAATTTTGTGGCAAGAACACTTATCTCTGCATTTTTCAAGAATCAAACTTATTAACTATAATCACCATGCTGTGCAATAGCCCCCTAGAACTTACTCCTCATTTCTAACTTGTATCCTTTGTCCAATGTTAACCCAACCTTCAATAACCACCCAACCACAGGCAACTACCATTCTGTCTCTGCTTCCATGAGATCCACTGCTGTAGATTTCACACATGAGTGAGGTCTAGTGATTTGTGTCTTTTGATGCCCAATTTATCTTGCTTAACATAATATCCGCCATGTACATTCATGTCACAAGTTGCAAAATTCCTTTACTTTTATGTCTAAGCAGTCTTCCAGGTATTATACATCACATTTTAAAATTCCATTCATCCATTGATGATCACTTGGGTTGACCCTATATCTTGGTGATTTTGACAGAGGTTGCACTAAATCAGATAATTACTCAGAGGTTCTTCGCAAGGTGTTGGGTGTAGTCAGAAAGCCTAGGATTGCCACAGCAGTCATGATTCTGGAGCCCATGTGAATCCCAGGGCAACCACACTTTAATGAGGCACTGGCGAGCGCCAGCAGTGAATGACAGCCAGATTTCCCTGTGGTCATTCTTCCCTTGGGGGCTGCACATCACCCAGGGCATTGAGGCCAGCTGGGTATTGGTATGAGTTGGCACTGAGTCCACCACTTAAGCCTGAAGCTTAGGGTTTTGAAATGCCACCAGCTACTAGGGCAGAGCTGGAAACTCATTGTGTGGGTATCTGCCTTGAATTTAAAGACACTGAGCTCTCCAGAGTGCTAGGGATTGTGTGTGTGTGTGTGTGTGTGTGTGTGTGTGGTGTGCTCAGTGTTGGGGTCCAAAATAAAATCCTATTTTTACCTTTCTCTGTGTACCTGAGTAGACAGAGCTGTGTTCCATCAAGCTGCGGGTGGGGCATCCTTTATACCATTTTCACTGTGTTCTCTTCTTACTGTGCTACAATCAGGTACTGTGATTTATCACTTGGTTTCTTAGCTCACCTTGTATTTTTGTGTGTGGACATGTGATTGTTCAAATGGATGTTTCCATAGGGAAAGTATTGTAGGAGAAACCTATTCCACCCTATTGTTTCACCTTTTACCTTAATTTTGCCTTAAGTTTATGAATTTTTATCTCTGAAATGTAGTAACTGTTATGTTTCATTGATTTCAAGTCTTTTCTCCAAGAAAATATGGAAATATAGAAATTCTGACATTATAATTTAGCTCTTTAGAATCAGTCTCCCTTATTGTCCTGTATCATACCTTCCTATTTTTAGAATGTACACCTTCTTTCACAGGCTGATTATATGGATAGATATAGATATGTAAATATATAAACACACAGATATGGATACATATAGATATAGATATAGATAGATGTATAGATATAGATAGATATGTAGATATACATATAAATGTACACATACAGGGATCGAGATGAAACCTATAACATTATCCTGAAGTCTCTGGCTCCAACTTAGTTTAATTATATTTTACTTGTACTATTTCTGTAGCTAGTACATATCCTATTTTTTCATAGTTCATATCAGATATCAAATTACTCCTTTATATATCTTTTCTTCTAGGATGTAAACTTTCTGAGTTCAGGGACTTGTTAATCCCCGCTGTGATTCATCGCTGTATCTCTAGGTTTTACTGCTTTGCTAGGTACATAATAGACACACAGCAACTTTGAACATGGAAGCATATTTGTTCCATATCTGGCACTTACTTGCTCATGAGGGCGGATAACCACTGTATTAAAATCAGGCCACTTGTCCACCAGGGCTTTTAGACTGAATGGATTTCCGTGGTTAATGTGAAAGACAGTCCCATAAACCTGCAGGACACCAACAAAGTGAGGAAGGCAGTTTAGTACGAAAGAATGATTAAGTTTAATGAATTCATCCTATCTAAAATCTTACATAGGAATTATATATAACATTTTACAGGAAAGGATGTCCTATAAATATCTTATAAGGTACACAAATTTGTAAATACTTTTCCTCTAAAAACACACAAACATACACACGAGTGGAATGCTCCAACATTTACAAAATTGATGTAAAATAAAAGTAAGTATCCAAATGTATAATTAGAGTTGTTCCCACACAGTTCTGGATGTAAATATTTATGTACGTGCATTTCATTTAATTCTAAGGTTTCCAATAAATTGTACAAGGATAAGGAAAGTACCAAAATAACCTGACAGGGATTATGTTCAGAGGAATTGGGAAATCAAAAAATTTAACTCAAAATAGTAACTGATCTGTTAGTAACATCAAAGAGACCCATGATCATTAACTCATAAAGTCCACCTCTCACTTGGCAAATGTGCTTCCAAAGTGCACATTAATGAGTAACTAAACATTAATATGTAGTCTCAGCTCATTTTGGAGTAAAACTCTATGCAAATTTCAAAGGTCATTATTAAAAATTAATTGGAAAGAAGCAAGAGAATGATTTTCTCAGTCAATGTGAATGCCTGGGCATCCTCTTCCTCCTCCATGAAACGCACATACTAGCGAGTGTCTTGCAGAGAAAGCACACACATTACATGGGATAAATATAAAATAGTGCCTGACTTGAGACAGGTGCATTCTCTCTTTCACAGTAGGTCTTGCTCCCTCCCCTGGGCATTTCCTTTTTTCACCTTTAAGGATGCCGGAATGCGCTTAATGAGGGATTTCTCTAGCATCTGCAGCATCTGTGCACCTTGCAGTGGGAACATCTTGGAGAATGGCCTGGAGAGACAACCAGGAAATACCCATGAATGAGAAGAGCTGGAGGAGGCTCAGAAACAGAAGTAGCAAGTTTCATAGTGGCAGTCAAGACTTTCTTCAGTGTCACTTCATTGAAGTCCTCACCAACTCTACGGAAAGACAAGACTGGTTGATGGCATAAGAAACTGGTCTGTTTGTGAAATTTCCAGTTACCTTTCTTACCCTTGGATATGTTCTAGTCATTAGTTTCACTTTATATCACCAAGCACATTTTGAAACATAGAACACCTTATGAATTTCACCTGCTGTCAGTAATCCTCCCAGTTCCTCCAGAAAGAAGCTGCATAACTTTGGAAAAGTTACTTAACCCTTGGTGGTTTATTTCCCCAAAACTAGATGAGATAATACATTAGCTAACATAGAATGTTCGCAAGGATTACATTTGAGATACACACAATGTGCTGAGTAGTGCACTGGTCATATGAAAAGTACTGAATGTGTTATTTGATTACTACTAATACTATTACTACTCACTTTCCTTTCTTTCTCTTGCTTCTCCCCACTTGAGTTACTATAGTGCATGATGTTTTTATGCACTTATTGTATTGAAGAGCATTTTCACATTGTTTAAGCACACATAATATTTTTGAAAATTATTATGACCCAGTCATGTTCAGTGCTGATACTCTTGTCACTGAGCCTCACAATTTTTTTGAGACTGACTTCACGTCTCAGCCTCACTCTTGGGTCTGTGGCGCTTTGTAGCATTACCAGGTGACAGGAAAGCAACACACTTGCAAATTTGATTCACTGCATCAAGTCTGGCTGTTCTAAATCCATAACATCCCAACTACATAAAAAGAAAGAAAAGAGTCTGTGTCGCCATGGGCTGTCACACAAGTGTGGCGTTTGGAGGACAGAAAAGTAGCTTGAAAGTGACAGCATGGAGAAAATGACAAGAGCACTGCCCCAAGCCTGGCCCCAAGTAAGAGGTCAGGTGCTGGACCAGCACCGGATAAGCCTGTGATTTCTAACGGCAGAGAGAATTTGCTTCTAGCTGACATGAGGTAAGGGGACCTGGATTCATCTTTCCACCTGGAATAATGACGGATCATGTATAACATCCAGCAGTGTGGTCTCTGAGACAAGAAAAAGCAGAAACAGGAATTGGCTACCGGTAGACCACTCATCTCGCATGTGCAAGGTCGCTGGTCCCAACACCAGCACCACAAAAAGGAAACAAAACATTATTTTAAAAACAAAATGGAATAAAAACAATATTACAGTTTCAAAACAAAATAATAGGAGATAAACGATGGTTAATATATTGCATATAGATAGCTATACTAGTTATCTCTGTAAGTTCATTGAAAAGAACAGTTTGTGCTTTCATCGTTCCATTGTGTGATCATTTTTTTTTACCCTTAAGTTGTTATCTGAACGACTACTTTGCAGATGACAAGGAACATTTCAGTGAGTGCGGAGACTGCCTTGGCTGACTGTTTGGAGGTGCTGTAGGCTGTAGCTGGGACCCTTGCCAGGGCTGTCTCTCTCTCTGACTGGAGCACGCAAACTAGTTTGGGGAGATCAAAGTGCAAAATCAATTCATTTCCTACAAAGGCAGTTCACTTTTCAACAAGTGGTGCTGATTTTATTATTACACAGCCCAGATGCCTTACTGACAGACTCAAGCAGTCATAAAGTTTTAACCACAGGTCTCAGGAGAAACTAGTGGCTTACTGTGTGTATTTCCCTTTCTGCTGCTGTCCTTGCCACAGTTTAAGCACAAATTGGAAACAACACAGGCAAATAGACTGTGTTAGTAGCATTACAGGTGAAATATTTCAAGTAACACTTGTTTGCTGTACGATTTTAATAAACAGTCTGCTGCTGTCCTCGCCACTTATCTGAAGCAGCTACTGCTCCCCTTGAAGTCATTAGGAATCTGAGAAAGTAACACAAGTCTCCCTGAAAACAGTATTTTCACAGAAAAGCAGCATTAGAGACCAGCATCGCGGCCTGACTCTTTGGTACCAGAACCTCCTGGACCCGCAGAGTGGCCTGGGCTGTTTTGATTGAAAGTCTGCGGAGACTGGCCTCTTGGCCCGACTGTTTGGGACTGGTAGGCCCGCCCTTTATCCGAAGGGAACTTCCCGGAGACCTGCATCTGGAGCAAGTCTGTTTGGGCCCGTAGCCCCGCCCTTCACATGCAGGAAATCTCCCAGAGACCAGCATTGTGGCCTGACTCTTTGGGACCTGGAACCTCCCGGACTGCAGAGAGGCCTGGGCTGTTTGGATTGGGAATTTTGTGGAGACTGGCATCTTGGCCAGGTCTGTTTGGGACTGGGAACTTTGTAGAAGCCAGCATTTTGGCCTGACTCTTTGGGACCTGTAAGCCCACCCTTCACTCACAGGGAATCTCCTGAAGACCTGCCTGGGACAAAGTACGGTGGCCTGGTCTGCCTGAAATTCCACAGGCTCTGAGTTGACCACACCCAGCATTTGCCTTACAACTTAGGGAGCCAGGAGCCCAAAGAGGGGAGTTAGGACCCTGTGAGGAAGCCAAGAGCCTGTGGGGGAGCCACTGCCCCTCCAGGAACTGAGGGTGCAAGAGGTAATTTGCCACACATGCAGAGAAAGCATTGCAACCCCACTCAAAGCAAGGAAATATAGAAAAATGACAAAAGGAAAGACCAAAAGGCAGG
>PVJX010027088.1:0-25199 GCA_004027295.1 Dolichotis patagonum | reverse complement strand
CAGAGCCCTGAGGAGCGGACCGTGAGAGCTCTGGGGGGTCCTCCGGCCCTGCTCCTGGCTGGCGGCCAGCCACCCCCCTTCACCTTCTGCGCCCGGAGGCTGCTGAGCACAGCCAGCCTTGCTGCCACCTTCTGTGACCATGCAGGACCTGCGGCCAGTGCGGCACTCAGGGATGGCTCACCCGGCGGCCACTCAGGAGGGCATCGTCCACACTCCAGAGCAGGGAGCTTGCCAAGCTAACCTCACTCCCAAATCAGGCCCAAACCCGCTCCCCAGCGCCCAAACCCGCTCCCCAGCCCCCATGCAGCCCCTCCTGTCCGACTGCAGAGCTCTGGGGAAGGTGCCCAGACACCCCAGGGGACACAACCTGGCTCCAGCACCAGCCTGCTGGAGGCTAGTTGTTGGGGTGTGGCAGAGGCACCCCAGGAAACAGCCTCAGGGCCCTGAGATCACCATGGGAAACGGTGGAAGGCAGCCACAGCATTCCCACTTACCTCACCCCCAGTAGCAGAGAAGATGCACTACGGCAGCCAGAGGTATCAGAGAGCAGATCCATGGAACAAGGAAGCTCCCCAGGCAGTGGGGGGCTGGAGACCCCAAAGACTTGGACTGCCAGGGGACCCCTGAGGTTGGCCCTGCCTCCTCCCCGAAACAAGTGACTTCCAACTTTTAGATCCGAGAAGGCTGCCTGAAGTCTGAATGGCCAGGACCCAGAGTGAGCTCCCCCGCTGCCCTGACGTGGCCCCGCAGCTGCTGGCCTGCTCGGCTGCGATGCAAGTGCAGGTCTATGGGTGCAACACGGGCTCCCACCCTTGTCTGCACCTGCGACTGTCACCCACATCCAGGTGCAGAGCAGAAATGCATCCAGGCCTCCTGCCCTGAGAGGGACCCCAGGCTGTCCCCACACTTGAGCGTGGTCCAGCTGGGATGGGCACCCACAGCCCCTCGTCTGCTCCTGGACTGAGCTTGGCCTCCCACGCACGGATCAGCCACACTGAAAACATCCCTCAGGCCCCTGCGCCTCCTGGAATGGCCCATGGGTTGGTGATGGGCAAGAGGAAGGACACTGCAGGACAAGGACCGGGGCTGCCTCACTCGGGCCGGGACGCAGGAGTAATCCACAGCAGGTCCCCAGTCTGCATCTGCCTCTGAGAATGGGCAGCCGAGAATCACACTGGCGCTAAGACGGAATTCTGCATGTGACCCAAGACTTTGGCGTGGGGCGGCATCAAGGGAGAATCGCCACCTCCATGAACCCCGGTGACAAAGGTGGACGCCCAGTTCCCTGTGACACTGGGGCGGGGGCAAAACCAGGAAATTGCTGTCCTGACCCCCCAACATGGGGAATCCTTGCCTTCCATGACAAGACCTGCATTGTCACCAGGGAGCCATCGTCAGTACAGGTCCAGGTGGCTGAGCAGGCGGGACACACTGCCATGTACACGGCAGCCAGGGCTGTTTTGATCGAGTTCAATCAAGACCAATCAGTGGAGGCCAAAGAGATGCAGGAGACAGCGTAATCCGGCTCCCGCTCTTAACTGTTAATTAAAAGCCACCTTCTCTCCTGCCTGGACCTCAGCTACACTGCCCACAGAAGGGCAGCCCTGGTTCTTCTGTGTCCGCCCTGCCCTCAGCACTCCCTCCAGGGTGTGCAGGCCTGCTGGGTGGGACAAACCTCAGATCCCCTGCTGGGGTCTCCTGCTTCCATACCCATGGAGCCTGGGGAAGGCCCTGGGGCACATGTCCCACCCAGCACGGAGCAGCCCTGAGACATCACAGGACCCCAGGTGCTGTGGGAGGTGGGGCCAGGGTGTCAAGCCAGTCCGCTGCCATCACGCTGTCTCTTCCTTCACTCTGACAAAGTACCGAGACAATCAAGCTGCAAGGAGGAAAAGCTCGCTGTGGCTCGGGCACATGTGGGGCCGCTACTCTGCAGTGTGGCCAGGCAAGTCACCAAGGTGGAGAGCATGGTGTGACAGAGGCCACAGCTCCCATTTCTAAGTGTGACCTCACTTCCTCCCCAGGCCCCGCCTCCTAAAGGCCCCACCTCCCGTAGCACCTGGGGCTGGGCCTTCAACCCATGAGGTCCTGGGGAACACTTACCTACCTCACGGCACACAGTGGCTACGCACAGGGAGTTCACTCGTGGTGGGTAAGAATGGTTCCACCACAGGCCAGGGTCCACTGAATTTAGCAGCCTGGGCATCGTGTGTCTGTGGCCTCCATGACTGCGAGGGGCCTCTGAGCCCCGGGAGCACATGCGCAGTGCCGTCCTCCAGGCGCCCGGCTGGCAGGGCGCAGATGGACTGGGCCTGGGCGCCCGCGAGGCCTGGCAGTCCCACACCCTCGCCTGAAACTGGCCAACCCTGCCTCCTAGCTTCTCAGGGAAGTGCACGAGCCAGGAGGGGGAGACTTTCTTCCATTTAACACCATGCACATTTATGAGAAAAAAACAAAGCGATGGAACCTCCTCATATCTTTCCTTGAGAAATTAAAAATAAAAGACAGGATAAAGCCAAAACAAACAGAAGAAAATAATAAAGATCAGAAAACACAATCCCTTATCAAACTGCCAACATCATTTTTCATGAAGATTAACATTTTGATTCTTACATTTCTGTAGAAATAGAAAAGACTCTGAATAGTCTAAACAGCTTTGATAAAGGAACAGAATTAGAGCTCCAGCCCTTCGCGATCCCAGGACTTACCACGAAGTTACCAAACATGACAAAACAGCATTGAATACAAGATAGACAAACCACCAAGGTATCAATATGAAGTTCCAAAATAGATACCCACATAGCAGACATTTGATTTCTGGCAAAGATGCAAAAGCAATTAAGTGGAGAAAGGATTGTACCCTCAATAAATATACCGGAACAACTGGATACCCACATGCAAAAACCCAAACCTTATAATGTATCAAAAATTTCTTAAAACATCCAAAATTCAGGGCCGGGGATTTAGCTCAGCGGCATAAGCACCTGCCTTGCAAGCATGCGGTCATGAGTTTGATCCCCGGTACCAAAAAAAAAAATCCAAAAGTCAACTCAAAATGGTTCATGGTAGGTTAGTTAAAGTGAAGGCAGGTGTGGCCTGAGTCACTGCTGGCTGAAGTCATTCTCTCTGGGACAAAATACATGTTTTTTTTCTTTATCATACTAATGAAACAATATGATGCTTATACATGCATGACATATTTATGTCACTAACAAGTATGTTCTCAAGGCACATCCATTTACCTATAAAAATGTCAGTTTATTATTCTTTATGGCTGAATAGTGTTCCGTCATATAGAAATACCACATCTTTTTTATGCATTCCTCAATCAGTGGGCATTGAGGTTGTTTCCAAGACCCGGCTATTATAAACTGTGCTGCTATAAACATGGTGCACATACATCTCTGTGGTATGATGCTTTTAATTCTCTTGAGAAGATACCCAGAAGGGGACTAGCTGGATCAAGTGGGACCTCCAATCCTAGCTTTGAGGAATGAGGAGAGAGACTCGGATTCAGCATGAGCTTCCTCGAGCAGGAGCTTGCCATCTTAGCTCTGGAGTGGACTCCGGGCCCCTGTTCACACACGGGCTCACTCTGCAAACCTCAGCTGTAAGTAACTCATCGGTGCCAGCTGTCCTGAGCACTGAGGTGACGGCCGCAGGCCAGGGCCAGACAGCCAGTCCCCCCAGACATCACCCCCTGCCCCTCCCACCAGGCCAGTGCCCACCCCCAGGGGACAGCTGCGGCCTCCAGTGCCCGGGAGAGTCCCACTCCAGGGGTCACTGAGACCCAGGCTCTGCAGAAAGGCAGGGGCTCCAGGAACCACCTTCCGAGAGCAGCGAAGGTGAGGACCCAAGGAGAGGTGCGGCCCCTTGGCCTGAAGGCCAGGAATTCCGTGTCCCCAGCAATGATGCTGTGTCCGCGCTCCGAGCTGGGGACAAAGGTCAGGGAGGACACTGGAGCAGACTCACCCCTCCCAAACCTGGCTCCCTGCTGATGGGCTGCTGATGTGGACAAGTTCCAGGGCTTTCTGCGCCTCAGTTTCCCCATCTGGTCCTACCTGACTGGATGTGTGAGGACGCCATGTACTGCTAGACGCCGGCCCCTTGGTGGCCTCCAGCTCACAGAAGCACTCAGGGAACAGCAGCCATAGCAGCACAGTCACTGTGTCACCTTACTGGTGACGGTGGTGGACAACAGCGTTATCCTGCGCCCTGCCGGGATCCACGGACGCTGGTGGAGACGTTCACCCCGTGAAGCAGCCTCGGCAGGGGCTCGGAGTTCTTTTCTAACTACTTCTGGGTCCTTCCCTCCCGCCATTGGCTGGGCTGCGTCCCAGACCTGTCCACTCTCCACGGTGCTAAGCAGAAGAACCGCAGGCTAGGGACGGCCTCACAGCCCGCGCCGAGGCCTCCGTGGATCTGTCCACAGAAAGGAGGAGGAGGAGGGAGGATCCCATCTGGGGATCAGAGCCACAGATGCCACCACGTGGAACTCAGCAGCAGCATCTTACTAGAGAGGAAACTAAACTGTAAAACTCCTCATCAGAGGGCGACGGCCCACCTAGGGCAGCACGACCAGGAGGGAGGGCCCGGCCTGGCACAGGGAGCCCTCCCAACCCTCCCGCTTCTCTGCTGTGTGACTGTGGCCTGAGGCTGTCCCGAGTGCAAATGCTCCTCTCCTCCCCAAGGAGGGACAGCCTGGCTCGGTGGGCAGCTGGGCAGCCTCACGCTCCACCTGGGCAGCATCCTGAGCCGGTGTCCAGACTCCTGCCCTGGGCACGGTCCCCACCTGAGCCATCTGGGAGCAGGGCATGGACCTTGGCCTCCAATGGGGCCAGTCCAGGAGGCCTCGCCAGGAGCATTGCTTGTGAGTCCTGGATTCGGGTCAATTCTTCCTTCCCACACCCGCCTTGGCGCCCCGTGTCACAAGAGTCTCTCCCTGGGCCTGGAAACCCGGTGAATTAATTAAAAGCCTTGTGGCCAGGAAAAAGTGAATGAGAAATCCTCAGCCTGGTCCGTCAGCCGAGGCCGCCCGTCCAGAGCCGTTACTGAACTCGCCTCACTTACAACACGCTCCTCACCGAGGAGCCTGCGACAGGGCCCACAGGGGCCCGGCAGCAGGGCAGAGGTGGCAGCAACAGAGCTGTCCGGGCACAGGCAGAGCGAAGCCCTGCCGAGTGCCAGGGCCCAGGTGTGGCCCTCCTGTCGCCACCGCCTCCACAGCACCTCGGCTCCAGGTCTGTGTCTGTGGGCACTGACGTATGAGGTGGCCCTAAGGCTGGCGGGCCTGTGCTCATGACTGAGGAGGCCAGGAACGTGTGTCTGAACAGCAAGGAAGAGAATTCAGGTGCTGCAGAGCCAGGAAGCCCCACCAGTGCCCAGTACACTGATCCCACAACAGGAACACCTCATCTCCAGAAGCTGGAAAGTCCCAGGAAATACGACGTCAGGAGTGGCTGGGTCCAGGCTCTAGCAGCGTCACTGAGACCCTCCTCTCTCTCTATCTATCTATCTCTCATGCGTGTGTGTGTGTGTGTGTGTGTGTGTGTGTGTGTGTCTTGAAACAGGGTCTCACTTTGTAGTATAAGCTGTCCTTGAACTTACTACATAGTCCAGGCTAGCCTCAAACTCACAGCAATCCTGCTGCCTCAGCCTCCTGAGGCCTGGGATTAGGGCCCTCCCCTCACCGTGCTTCCTCTAGGCTGGCTTTGTTCTCAGGTGTCTATGGCAGCCCCTCCCCAACCTCAGACACTCATGGTTGCAACATGAAGCCCAGAGGTAGGGACACCTCAACTAAGTCCTGATTGGCTGGCATAGGTCATGTGACTTTGGGTCATGTGTCCACAACCAGTTATTAAAGTGAGGGTACAAAGGTCAATAACAGGGATCTGCAATCATTTTCTATGAAGAGACAGATGAAGACCACGTCACCTCTGTCACAGCTACTCAGCTCCATGTCATAGCAGGAAGGTAGATGTAGAGCATGTGTAAGTGATTGGCAGAGCTGTGTGCCAATAAAACTTTATTTATAAAAGTAGCATGAGGGCTGAATTTGGCCATGTAGTTTGCCAGCTCCTGCCCTGGACCAAACCAACCCCAGTCCCTAAGGAAGCTCGGGGTGATGTGGCCCCTGGACCAGAGATACCCACGATCATGGCTGATTTCTCCCCAAAACCCTCATGTGCTCAGATTCGGGCCTTTTGGAAAGTTTTTGGATTATGGGAGCCTTGTCACTGACTTGGTGTATTAGTTACTTTTCTCATTGCTGAGACAAAATACTTGACACACAAAATGAAAAGAGGAAAGTTTTGTTCAGCTCACAGTTTATAGAAGTTTCAGTCCTTAATTGGCTGGCCCCAAGGCGGGGTGGCCTGGCAGACAGCACCACAGAGGAGAAGCAGCGTGGCAGGCAGAAGGCCACAAAGCAAGGAGGGAACGTGGCCTTAGCAGCTTCTTTCGGCCCCTTTCATGCGCTGTCTGGGCCACTGGGATGAGGGCAGTGCCAAACCAATCTACAGACTGATTCAGACCCTTAGTCCCAGCACTGCTCCAGGAATCGATCACATACCCCAGGTCCAGCCCCTCTGAAAAGCCCCACCGTGACCCCTAGAGGCTTTGGGGGAATCCTGAGACAGAGCTGAGCTGCTTAGGTTAAGAGGCAGGGTCTGGATGGAAAAGGTGGGTGGCGGGCGGGGCCTGAAGGGGCTGCTTCCCTTCCAGTTCCTTTTTCCATCCTGTGCAGAGCCCTGCATGGGACACCCTGGCTCCCTGGCTATGCAGAGTCCCCAGAACATCTGGAGCCACAGGGAGCCCCCCGCCATCCACAGAGGCCAGCAAACAAGTGTCTTGCTTGGCTTTCAGTTGGGGAAATTGAGGCCCATCCCTGGCTTGCCCCCCCCCCACATGCGCTCCTGCCCTCCTGCGCCCTGGGCCCTTGCGGCAGCCACTGCTCACCCTGCTTCACTAGCCGTGACCCCAGGGAGAGACAGGCCCACTTCCGGGGACAGACAGTTGGTCGAGGGGCTCCCTGTTCCTCTCTCCCCAGCGAGTCCACGCCCACCGCATGCCACACCCAGAACATCCCCCGCCCCGTCAGTCTCTCCAGTGCCTGTCCCTGTGGCCAGCAGGGGAGCTGAGGAGGAGGTGTGAGCCGTGCAGCCACCCCTCTCTAGGGCCTCATTGGCCTCCCAGACTCCATCAGAAACCCGGCCCAGGGGCTCCCAGGTCCGGTGCAGGCTGTCTAGGTCAGGAGCCAGAGGACAGCCCTGGGCCCCGCCTGCTTGCAGACCACCCCTTCGCACGCATGAGAGCCGCTCCCTGTGGCCTCCCAGCCTGCCCTCCATGCACGGTGACAATCTCGGCCCTGTGCTGGGCAGGGCCAGCTGGTGGCTGTGCTCCTCCACCAGTTTCCAGTCTTGTTTGCAACCCGAGGGGCTCCTGTCTGGGGCTGGGGACTACCCGCTCCCCATCTGTGCACTTCCTGGAGGCTTTCCCTGATTCATCCATTCATTCCCACAGTGACAGTGGCCATCCCCGCCTTCCTGGACACTGGGGTGCAGGCCCAGCCCCAGCCTCAGCGCAGTTGGTGGTGAATCTGCATCTTGCCATGGTCTTCTTCACACAGGGGCAGAGTGACAGGCAGGGAACGGGCCCTCAGCAGGGTCCTGGATGCCCTGGCTGGAGGCAGGGGGTCCTGGCTCTCCAGGCTACACGGCTGTAACGGTGTCCTTTCTGCGTCCTGCAGTTTGCGGGCGAGGTCCCTGAGAACCGCGTGGAGACAGTGGTCGCCAACCTCACCGTCATGGACCGCGACCAGCCCCACTCACCCAACTGGAACGCCGTCTACCGCATCATCAGCGGGGACCCCTCAGGCCACTTCAGCGTCCGCACCGACCCGGCCACCAACGAGGGCATGGTCACCGTGGTGAAGGTGGGTGGCTGCTGCCACACGCACCCCAGGGCCGCTGTCCTAGGGTGAGGCTGTGCCCCACCTGCTGGCGACAAGGCCCGCACCCCACCCCGCTGTCTGACACCTGCGTTTCCCTCCTTAGTCTCATAACAGGTGAGCTCCATGAATGGCCTTCAACCATCAAACATCCTTGTGTCCCCAGGAGGACCCTAAGTCATGAAATAGTAGGGTTGGGCTTTGTGATTTTGTATGTAAAATCAGGGCCTTCACATGAGCTACAGCCCAGCCCCCCCCCCTTTTTTGTACCAGGGATCAAACTCAATCTGGCACTTGCCAGGCAGGCGCTTGTACTGCTGAGCTAAATCCCCAGCCCTACTTTTTTATTTTGAGATTCACACTTGTGATCTTCCTACCTTAGCCTCAAAGTAGCTGAGATTACACGCTCGCATCCACTCCCAGCTGTGAATATCAAGTGGGTGTTTTGCTAGTGTCTGAGCTTTTCCGGTGTACTCTGGGCACCGGAGTCCACCCTGGGCTTTGGCGCTGGGTTATGAGGAGAGCGTGTGCCGACTGCTCCTGGGGTGGGTGGTGCAAAGCTATCCCGCTCTGTCCCTGTGACGTTTGTTACACCACTGGCAGGTCCGGTGCGGTTATTTTACAGTGGGATAGATTGTGACACTGGCCCATCTTGTGTAACAGTTTTGGTCACGTCTGCTTTTCGAGAAAACTGTCCCTCCTCCATATTTTCAGAGACTTACATAAGTCTGCCATCACAGTAGCGGAGATTCAGCCTCTGACCCCAGCCTTTTTCTGTACGTACAATAGTACGACCCTGGGAAAGCAGAGGCAGGGAAGCTTACAGTCTTAGACAGTTTAGCAGGAAGTATTTTAGTGGCTGTCATTCCAAAGTGGTTGTTAATAGGACTAAGAAGGAAACGAGAAGGGTAACAAAGCTACACTGGACATGTCCAGGTGTAAGGAAAAGCAAGTCTAATTTGGGGCTGTATCATTTAGAAAATGTACTAAGCTGCCAGTCACAGAGTTTGCCGTAGCCGTTTGATACTTGAGGGTTTTAGTCTCTCAAGTAAGAGGAGTCCCACGGCCAGCAGTTGAGGCCAAGAAGACAACTTCTGGGTTAACAGAGACCCAGTCCTCCCGTCCTTCTGTTCTGCAGTGTTTTCGTCCTCTAGAGAACTTCATAGTCCAAAACAGCTGCAAGAGCTCCAGCCACTGTAAGAATTTTACAGGCGGGGCTGGGGGTTTAGCTCAGCGACGGGGCTGGGGGTTTAGCTCAGTGACATAAGTGCCTGCGTGGCAAACGTGAGGTCGTGAGTTCGATCCCCAGCACCAAAAAAAAAAAAAAAGAATTTTACAGGCAGCAGGATAGCAAAAAGAAGAAAAAATATCTTGCTTCTCCCAAGTTTAAGGAACTTTCTGGACCCTTAGAACCCTCCGTTACTCTAGGACCTTCACAGAACATCTGTTTACAGCTTCTTAGTAGAATTTAGTCACATGGTCATTCTTAGCCGGAGGAGATGCTGGGTACCACAGTTAATCAGCTGATGTGTTTTCCAAACTGCTGCTACCAAGGCAGGAGGGGAGGCGTAGGAGAGGAAACGGGCTTCCCGGGACTCGCCCTCCATCTTCGGCGTCCCAGTCTTCTTCCTGCTCCTCGGGAACCTGACCTTCTAAGCCAGCCGCGAAGAGCGGCCCTGCAGCGGACTCCTGTAAACCCCTCCCTTCAGTCCCTCGGAGACCGACTCCCGCCACTCGGGAAGCAGGAAGAGGTCAGATGAGGCCCGCAGGCCCCGTCCGTCCGTGTGCCCTCCGCGCGGGAGCCAGTGACCGCGACGGGGCCCCCTCGCGCGGCGCGGATCCCGCTCTGTGCCCACGAGGCCCACACTGTCAAGCGCTGACCAGCCTTCAGTGCCCCGCTGAGCCCAGCCGTCTGCTTGGGGTCCGTTGTTCAAACCGGGGTGCACAACACGCGTCCAGGGCTCAGCTCCGAGCCTCCCTCTGGCCCCGCCCACCTGAGCCAGCCCGGACCGACCCCCAGTTCCGGACCGGAAGTTTCACCCAGACCCTGGAGAGCTGAGGCTGTGCCGTCTCAGCAGGCGCTGCCGGCCTGAGGCTGCGAGCTGGGATCCTGCGGGATGTCGGAGTCGGAAGCCGCAGTCAAGGCACTGCCGGGACGGGAAGGTTCATGGGAGGCTGGTGCTTTGTCGTCCCCACTCCTTGTCGGCCACGTCCCCCACTACTCACTACTTCCTGGGACATCTTGGACACCCTTTCTTCATGTATTAGCCGGTATTTTCTGCAGCGAGGGCACCCTTCCCGGAGGAGTCCACTTGTCACCTTGAAATGCAGTGCTTGGGGAGGCCGGGCACGCCAAGGAGGACCCTGCAGCAGCGCCCAAGCTGTGGCCCGGACCTGCGTGCACAGGAGGCAGCGATGTCCTCCGGGCCGCCAGCGTCCTCCCAGGCCGGTCTTGCTGATGCCTGCACTGCCCTGCCCTGCACCCCATCTGTGATCTGGAGCCCCAAAAGCCATCGCTTTATCCTGGGTGTACTGACTGAGGTTGGACACCCAGCCTGTCTGCTCCCAGGTCCCAGATCCTGGGGCTCTGTCACCCCTACCCTCCTCAGAGCCTGCACTGTCACTCAGACTTTGCATCTCTAGGGGGCCGCTGTCCCCAGAGCTTTGTCCAGCCTGGTCCTCCCCCAGAGCACACCCCACCCTGGCCTTCTGCCGGCCACTTGCTGAGGGTCCGGGGGCGCACACCAGATGCTGCTGCAGGCTCCTGGGAGGGCGTCCTGCAGGCCCCAGGTGGCCTGCCATTCCCCCCTTCCGCCCCCGGCAAGGTGGGACTGAGCTCCTCACCCAGGCTCTCTCCCATGGAGTGGTGTCTGCACCCCAGGGTGCCCCACGGCCTCCAGCAGGGCCCGTTGTCCCCAAGGCTCTCTCCACCCCCACCCCCACCCCGCCTCGGCAGCAGCTGGGCCTCCCGGTGGGAATGGATCCAGCTGCCCTAATTGAAACTGCAGGAGCAAATTACTTATTGATTTCTCCATTACAGACGCGTTTTATTTTACCTTCCTGGGACTTTTATTGTCCATAATAGTCTTTCTGGAAGGCCTACTTGCTTGGGCTGTGACACCATTTTTAACGCAGACACGTGGCATTATTCCACAACCCCAGAGACGAAAACCAATAAATTCAGAGGGAGGTCCCTTCCCCTGGTGGCCCTCCACATATGCCACCACCAAGACTCCAGAACTCCGGTGTGTCTCAACCACCCGGCCCAGCCAGGCATGCTGGGCAGAGGCTGCGGCCACAGCCAGGGCTGAGCTCTGCTGTGCTGGGGACCTGGTCGAAGTGTGGGACCCATGGGCACTGAGTGCTAGCCAGCACCATGTCTGCAGACAGAGCAACCAAACCCAACAGGGCTCACCGTGTCTGTCCCTGGCCTCAGGACCATTCAGAGGAAAGATGTCAGCTCATCATGCACTGGACACCATGTCAGAACAGCTGAGGCCATCAAAGGTGCTGCTGGGGTGGCCTTGTGGGTGCCAGGCCCCTCTGTGAACAGGAAGCTCACAGGTGACAGCTGCTCCCACCTTGCAGGGCACAGCACTGGGCACTGAGGAAGTGGAGGCCTGGGCACAGCCCCTCTCCCTTGGGGCTCTGCCTTCTACTCAGTCAGTACTGTCTTTAGTAATGGGCCAGTGTGGGATTGTGGGAGCTCACAAAATTCAAATGTCATCTGGCCACAGGCCCCCAGCAGCTGCCCCAGGGCAGGACCACAGCCAGGTGACACCCACACCGCTGCCAGCAACCACAGGGGCCGGGAGACTGGCTCCAGGCCCAGCGCTGCTGTTTTATCACGAGGTCCCCAGGCAGGCTGGGAAGAGGTGGCAGCGACCATGTGGAACCATTCTCGCAGCTTCATCCGCATGTTCTGCGGAAGCGTTTGTTCTTCACTCCCAGACCTCAGTCCTAACCCTCCACAATACTGCTGGGGCGCGGCTGGGGATTACAGCTCAGCGGTATAGCACCTGCCTGAGGGCTCCCTCGCCCCGGGGATGTCTGACCACATCCCTGGGAGGCAGGGTGACAACCAGGGCTCAGGGGTGATGGCCTAGCGCCCCGTGACAGCTCAGCACCCCATACCCCACAGATGCCCAGTTCTGCTCCAGGGTGTGCCTGCTGGGGATAAATCATGGTCCAAATGCATTAGGGGTGCAGGAGGTGCTTCTAGAATTCATTCCTTCCCCAGCCGGAGCCGTCCCATACAGGAGAGCTTTCCTCGTCAGCAAGGCCTTGATTGCTCCGGAGTACAGATCCTGGGGTCAGCACACACCCCTGCCCCCCGCCCCCCCCAGGGAGCTGTGACTGCGTGCATGGTGCTGAGGTGCACTTGAGGGTCTTGAGACAGGCGAGGGCCCCGACCATCCAGGCAGCCCCAGTGCAATCCGGGATCCCTATAGGAGGAGGCTGAGCCCGGCGTAGTGGGGCATGCCTGTAACCTCAGCAGGCGGAAGGCTGAGGGAGGGGGATTACCTCACGTTCAAGGCCAACCGGGACCACACAGTGAGACTCTGTTTCAAAAAGAAAACAAAAAGTTAAAAAGCAGGCAGGAGGGTGAGAGCAAGGGAAGGAGTGAGGAGGGGGGCAGAGGCCTGAAAGGTGGGGAGGACCCAGAGAAGACGGCCGAGGGTGGGGCCTCCCAGCACCCACAGGATCCTGCCTGGTTCCCAGTGCCTGCTGTCTCCCCAACCCCTGCTCACCTCACCCAGGACTCAGAGGCCTTGGCCACCAAGGTGACAGTGGCAGGTGCCAGAGCTCAGCTCCTGGCTAAATTCGGGGGACATTAGCCGACCACACTGATGGAGCTGCTTTGCATTTTCATTTTCTCTCATTGTGATTAAGGGCACGTGGATTTTTGTATGTTCAGAATTCACTATGGATTCTGATGCTCAAACAGTCCCCCCTCTGGCTCGTGGTGGCCAGGACAGTGGGGTCCTGTGTCCTTTCCAACCGCCGGCTCCCACCCTTCTGCTGCATGGACCCTGTGCACCCCCAAGCTCTCCTTGCTTTCCTGCCTCAGGCCAGGAGCAACCCGAGGGCTAGGGCTTGGGGACCAGTGTGAGGCCACAGGCAGCTGGACCACTCACCACCTGGGCCTCCGTGGGCCCACACTGGACTTCACAGTTTATTACGCTGACTGACGTGAAGATTTGACTCGAATTTAACTTCAGAGGGTTTTTACTTAACTGTGTTAATTTTATTGTTGTACTTCATCCTTCCCACACCGTACATCTTGGTTCTTGACATTATCAGCATAATTGCTTATTTACTTTACCCTGTGATGTAAGAATTCCAAATCCAAAGCCACTACCAAGGGCAGAATGAGGTTCTGCTGCTGCTGCTGCCACAGGAGTCCCGGGCCCAGCCTGTGCACCTGTGCCCAGGGCAGAACCTTTCTGAGGAGTTGCATTCGCAGTCCACAGACACTGGGTCCTGCGTGGTTTGGAGGTCACTTGATGTGAGAAGTGACCGGCAGTCTCCAGCGTCACCCTCACCGAGGTGATGTCAGGCCTGCCCTCCGTCAGCAGGCCTCTGCAGCGCTCCCCCGCCCCACCCCGTGTCTTCCGAGCAGCTTTCTGAAGCTACGAGCAAGCACACAGGCCAGGTACTGCGCCTTCCGCCTGAATTAGCCCCAAAACTCATGTGCTTGGCCACAAGCTGGTGGACTTCGGGGAGCTGATCGGCCAGGGGCTCTACTTCCTCAGGCGGATAAATCCACGGATGGGTTCCCAGTGCGGTGGTATCTGGGCAGTTAGGGAACCAGCAGGCAGGGCGTGGAGGGGCAGGCTCCTTCCCCTCCCCTCCCCCTCAGCTTCCTGGAGGCCGCAAGGTGAGCAGCTCGGCTCCATCCTCCCTCTAGCCGGCTATTTCGGCCTCACCTCAGACCCTCAGCAAGGGGACCAGCGGGCCATGCACTGACACTACTGCCCCTGCCCAGCAGCAGAGCAAAGTCCCTTCCCCCAGGCTGTTTCCCTGGTCGAGGAGGGAGGAAGAGCTACCGCACAGGTCCTGTTCCAGTCTGGGGTGCCTCTTTGCTCTCCCAGAGGTGCTGGGGACCTCGAGTCTTGGGCTCAGACTGTGTCTATCTTGTGGCCCATAACTCAGTCCTACAGACTGTGTCACTTATCAAGAAAAGAGGCTTTGGCCAGGAATGTAGCTCAGCGGCACAGTCTGCCTGGCAAGCGCAAGGTCCTGAGTCCGATTCCCGGTACCAAGAAAAAAGACAAGAGGTTTATTTTGTTTCATGGTTCTGGAGGCCCAGAGTCAAGGGCCTGCAGCTGGTGTTGGTCTCCCTGCCCATCTCCGCAGGACCACCCTTGTCCTCCAGCGTCAGGGAGTGCCCCTGCTGTGATTCTGCTGCTAAGTCAGGAATTATATATGGTGTGTACATTACAACACCCAGGACAAAGAGACAGCCAACAGAGACTCAACTTGAGGACTGCTTTATTTTTTTTTATTGGGGAGGAACCAGGAATCAAACTCAGGACCTCACGCTTGCCCGGCAAGCGCTGCGCCACCAAGCTAAATCCCCAGGCCATTTATGATGACTGTTATTTGCGTAACGCTTGCAAGCGGTGCTGTAATATCCAACAAAACACAAAACCACAGTACCGCAGCGCACAGCACAAGACTGTACGGGCAAGAGACACTGGGCTCTATGAACAGGACATACGGCGCCATGCAAGAGAAAATAAATAAACAGAAGACCTCAGTGAGTGGAGCGGCGGGTCGTGGGTCTGCACAGTCGCTAAATGAGGAGCGAGGAGCATCCGCACTGAGGACCAAACCTGGGCCTCACCCCTGCGAGGCGCCCTCCTGCTGTTCAGGACAGAATCTCACCGAGCTGCCGGCCAGCTGGCTGCAGTGTGCACCGCCTCGCTGCCCAGCCTCACCTTCCTCGGCTCTTGGCTTCTCCCAACAGGATCCTGGGCCTGGGTCCCACTGGAGCTCGCTTGGCACTGCCACCGGCTGCCCTCGGTCTGGAGCCGGCCACTGCTGCCAGGCACATGGGCTGGGGTCCTGCAAGTGGCCTCTGAGCATGCACATGATACTTGGCGTGTGCCCGGCTGGGATTTTTAAAATGCACTTGCCACGCATCTTATCACATGGTGCCCCTGGCCCAGACTGCAGCAGACTTCGTGTCTCAGGACCCCACGCCACCTCTGTGCAGCTTCCCTCAGCCCAACGTTCAGGAAAGGTGTGAGCAGAGCTTCCCTGGCCATGCACCTCCAACCTCGGACTATGGAAGCTTCTGGCCAGTCAGGAAGTAGTCAGTTGGGGGCACAGCCCACCAAGAGGGCACAGGCCTGGTGTGTTGGTGTCTGGGGACCACAGTAACAAATCACAGCACACAAACGCAGTTAGCCAGATGCACTCCTGTAATCCCAGCACTCTGGGAGGCTGAGGCAGGAGCATCACAAGCTGGAGCCCAGCCTGGCCAGCTTAGCAAGACCTCATCTCAAAGTGAAAAATGCACTGATGTGGCTCAGTGCAAAGGGCGTGGGTTCCATCTCCAGTACTGAAACAGACAAACACCACACTGCATTCATTCTCTGCGCTCTGGGCACCAGGGTCTGAAGTTGAGGCCCCAGCAGGGCTGCGTTCACCCAGAAGCCCCTGTGGAGCATCGGCTCCTCCCCCATTTCTGGTGGGTGCCAGAAGCCTCACTGTTCCAGCCCCTCTGTCTACACAAGGCCCCCGCCTGTGTCTGTCTCAAGTCCCTCAGCCTTCTCTGAGCTGGACAGTCCCATCTCGAGATTTCTTCATTAGCGGAGTGGCATCTGCAGGGACTCTGTTTCCATATCCATTTTCAAACACCAATGACTGTCCCTTCTGGGGACCTCCATCGGCCCATTGCTCCCAGAGGGGTGCTGGGGCTGGAGGGAGCACCGGGCCAGGACAGAGAGGCTGCTCTGCAGGGCAGAAGCCCCAAGGAGCCCTGTTCCTGCCTCGCCAGGGTCTAGAGTCCTTCACCCCAACCTCTCTCTCCTGCCATTGACCGAACCCTCAGGAAGCTGGAGCTGAGGACACTTGGGTGCCAGAAATCAGGACGAGCGCCCTGAGGACAGAGCAGGGAGTGCCGCCTGGCCCAGACTGACCCTGCTTCTCCTTTCAGGCAGTGGACTACGAGCTGAACAGGGCCTTCATGCTCACCGTGATGGTGTCCAACCAGGCACCACTGGCCAGTGGGATCCAGATGTCCTTCCAGTCCACGGCGGGTGTGACCATCTCTGTCACGGACATCAACGAGGCGCCCTACTTTCCCTCCAACCGCAAGCTGATCCGCCTGGAGGAGGGCGTGCCCGCCGGCACCGCGCTCACCACCTTCTCGGCCGTGGACCCTGACCGATTCATGCAGCAGGCTGTGAGGTGGGTCCCAGCGGGGGGCTTCCCGGCCTCGGTCCTGTTACCCACAGAGGTGGGTCCCGTTATCCCTGCACTGCCCACCAAGGCCAGAGACCCAGGAAGGTGGAGGAGGGAAGTGGGGAGGGCTCCCGACCTCTAAGGAATTCACAGCTCCCCAAGTGCCAAGAGCCCGAAAGGCTGGCCATACCTAGGATGCGGGGCAGTCTGACAGCCCACGTGGCCCACCCCGGCCTCCACTCTCCACCCCTGCAGGTACTCCAAGCTCTCTGACCCAGCGAACTGGCTGCACATCAATGCCTCCAATGGGCAGATCACCACAGCGGCCGTCCTGGACCGAGAGTCCCTGTACATCAAAAACAACGTCTACGAGGCCACCTTCCTGGCAGCTGACAACGGTCAGTGCCCTGGGGTGGCAGCTGTCCTGGTCCTGGTGTAGCAGGCCGGGGCTGGGCTGGGCAGGGAGGGAGGCCAGAGCATGAGTAGCAGATGCTGAGCAGGGCTGGGTCACCTACCCATGTCCTCCAGCCAGGCCCTCATACCCACCCTGAGTTACCCACTGGTGGTCACCACCTATCATCTGTCCATCGGCACCACTCAGGTGTCCACCAGTCCCTCCAGCACTGGAGGCTCTGGGGGCTCAGGGTCAGGGAATCAGGTGGCAGAGGTTTAATGCTGTAACCTGAACAGCTAGTGCCTCAGTTTCCCCACTCATGCACAGAGGTCTTACAACCAGACCCACAACTTTCTAACATTTGTAGCTACAGCCCTAGCTGAGCAGACGAGAAACAAGGGAAGGTGGGGTGGGTGGGTACAGGGCTCGAGGGAGGACCCCAAAGCTGGGGTCTGCACTGAGAGCTTTGAGACCTGGCCTAGAGGAGCGAGATACTGGGAGTTTGCAGCTGGGAGGACCCTGGCTGGGCCTGCACCCCAAGGCCAACTGGGCACTCCCGAGGGCCAGGGCCAGGCCTAGGGCTGGGGCTGGGGCTGGGGCTGGGGCTGGGCAGCAGGGGTCCTGGAGCTGCACAGCATCCAGCAGCCCCACTACCTGACAAGAAGAGACCCGGCCTCTTGGTGCTTCCTGGTCTTCTCCTGGGATGAGGCAGGCTGGTCCCTGACGTGCAGACGGGCCCAGCGCAGCTCTGAGGACAGGCTGGCAGCACGAGCGAGTGCAGGCCCACCTTGCCACTGCCCTCACGACCACATCACCCCATTGCTGCACACCTGCGGCTCAGCAGTATTTATAGGCAGCAAGTGCTGCTTCTGCCTTCCAGGGCTGACCTCCCGGCTGTGGTCTGCCCATCATAACCGCAGTCCACCATACTGAAAGAGGCCAGGCAAGATGAAGGCACATCCCTGCCCTTCTAAGGGCTTCCAGGAAGCACCACCACAGACAGCTCTTGGAAACTAAAACTTAGACACAGCCAGATCCTGCTGCAAAGGGTGCTGGGAAATGTAGTCTCCTAGATGGACAGATAACACTCGGGGCGCCAATTCTTTTGTTAAAAGAAAGCAGAGGTGGATGTTAGGGGATAACTCAGTCTCTAGGCCAGGGAGTCAGACAACTTCCATGTGGAGAAGGAAGAAACAGAAAATTGGACCAAGGAACTACCTGCCACCGGGCCAGGACCAGGGAGGGCGGGGGGGGGGGGCAGAGTTTGGACCGGAAGCACTGAGCCACTAGAGTATCGTCAGCAAGGGCAGCCACAGCACAAAGCTGGACCCACGGCAACAGAAAGCTAGGCACGGCCCACACCAGGGGCCGCCCCGGGAGCGCCTGGCCTGGGTGTCTCCCTGGCCCTCAGCTGCCAAGGCCCAAGCACGGAGGCTGCATTACGGGGACCATGAGGAAACTGGGGACCACGCAGTGCGGGTGGAGGGGAGCCCAGCTAGCGTACCCCGCCCAGCCCTCCCAAGCATGCGTAGTGTCCCCCGCTGCTCAGCAAAGCGGCTTCAAACGCAAGCCCTGCGTGGCCCGTGGCGTGCGGCATCCTAGTGTGTCAGGACGAGTTTCCGAGCAGAGGAGAGAACCGTGCTGCAGGAAAGTTTCCCTGCTCTCCCCGGCCTCGGCCACACCCTCTGTCCACATCAGAGTCAGGCTTGGCCGTGCAAGGGCTGAGAATACTGCCATCGCCGCAGCCAGCCCAGCCTGGGGACAGACCTGTCCCACACCCAGGCCACTAGGCACATGTCCACCACCACCACGTGACTGAGTGATTTATACTCAATCTAGAGCAGCGCAGAATGTTAAAGAGAGGAGGCAGGTAGATAAGAAAAGAGTTTAATAAGCGGGAGGTCACAGAGGGGGTCCCCACAGGGAAGGCTGTGGCGGCTCCCTGCAGACAAAGGGCAGGTTCTGCCTGATACAGGCTGATGGGGAAGGGCTCTGGGGGCTGGTGTGAGCTGATTTATCTTCTGAGAGTGCAGGGGATTGGATAAACCTTTACACTCCTGAGCTCTGCCACAGACTTTGGGAGGGAGAAGCCACAGGGGCTTCTGGGAAGAAGGAGGTGTGCGCTATCATGGCACAGCTCTGAACCACTGCCATGATGATTGCTGTCTCTCAGGTGGGGGATCTAACACCACTGACTTGAGCTGAGGTAGGGCTGGGCGTGGGGGCTCAGGTGACAAGGACAGGCCCTCAGCAGAGCCCTTCTGTTCACCAAGGCCAGAGGTAAACAGGACATCTGTGGAGACTGCGTCAGCCCGAAGCCCAGCTCCAGAGCTCCTCGGACAGTTTGTGCCCAGAGCAGTTTGCAGCTCTGGGACTGAACCCAGGGAGCACCGAGCCACATCCCCAGGGGATCGAACTCATGCTTGCCAGACAGGTGCTTACGCCACTGAGCTAAATCCTCAGCCCCTCCCCAGCCCTTTTGAAAGTTTATTTTGAGAGAAGTCCTCGTCAAGCTGCTCAGGCTGGCCTCAAACTTGCAGTCCTCCTGCCTCAGCCTCTCAAGTGCTGGGATGGCTGGTGTTTGCCACCCCACCTGGCTCAGTCCTTCGTCCTGATTGTGTCTGGGCTCAGAACACCTGACCTCTCTGACCGCAGCTGGGCAAGAAACTCAGGAAAGGCAGGGAGACGAGGAGAGGCTGGGGAGGACACCAGGGGCTTTCGGAGCCCTCCCTGGACCCCAGAGAGGAGCAGGACCAGGCCACCACGGGCACTGTGGACAGCTCTGGGCTTCATGAGGGCCAGGCCAGGCAGCCTCGGTCAGGAGAGAGTGTCAGGCAGCGTGCAACAGTGTGTGCGTCACACGCAGCTGTGTGTCCGCGTGGTCATGTGCCAGCAGCTGCAGCGTGGTGTCAGGCGGGTTTGGGGCCATGGCTGGGTGACCCCAGATGAGGAGCCGTGCGTCGCTTGGCTGCGCCCTCGCATGTCTCTGGGTGTGTTGTGTTGGCCGCCTGGGCCTGCGTCCTGCCTGTGACTGTGGTCTGGCCGTGACCGTGGAGCCCCAGGAGTGGCCCGCATGGTCAGCCCGCATCTGTACCACAGGGATCCCCCCAGCCAGCGGCACAGGGACCCTGCAGATCTACCTGATCGACATCAACGACAACGCCCCGGAGCTGCTGCCCAAGGAAGCACAGGTCTGCGAGAAGCCCGGCCTCAACGCCATCAACATCACCGCGGCTGACGCCGACGTGGACCCCAACATCGGCCCCTACGTCTTTGAGCTGCCCTTCGTCCCTGCCGCCGTGCGGAAAAACTGGACCATCACCCGCCTGAACGGTGAGCACAGCCCCGGGAGGGGACACCAGGGGACACCGCTGTGCACCACCATGCCCAGCCCATAAATTTTTAAATTTAGAATGTATTTATTAAATTAATGTATTTCATTAAATTTTTAAATGTAATGTATTTTTGTTTTAGTTTCTTTTGTGAACTCTCTGTTCAGCAGCTTTTTCCCTGGAGAAGTTTTTCCCTAATTGATTTGGTAAAACTCCAAATGTTTAAAAAATGATTTCTTTGACCTTCACATTGGAATTGCCTTTTCCTTGCACTGCTGGTGCCTGTAACGTGTGTGTGTGTGTGTGTGTGTGTGTGTGTGTGTGTGTGTGAGAACCCGGCTGTTCCCCCTTTCCTGCCATCACATGGGCGCCCCCTCGGGAGACCCGCCCGGAAGGAGGCGCCCGGCGCTGCCCGCAAGGCCGTCAAGGTTTGCTGTTGCTTTGCTCCAGGTGACTACGCCCAGCTGAGCCTGCGCATCCTGTACCTGGAGGCCGGGATGTACGAGGTCCCCATCATGGTCACGGACTCGGGGAACCCTCCCCTGTCCAACACGTCCGTCATCAAGGTCAAGGTGTGCCCGTGTGATGAGAACGGTGACTGCACGGCCGTTGGCGCCGTGGCCGCGGCTGGGCTGGGCACGGGGGCCATCGTGGCCATCCTCATCTGCATCGTCATCCTGCTGAGTGAGTGCCCGCTCCGGGCCCCGGGGGCGGCGAGGGCAAGAGGGCGCAGCGGCACAATGCCGGGCAGGGGCCCAGGTCGGCACCACAGCCGTGTGGTTCAGCCTTGCCCTCTCTGCACGAACCTTCCGGACACGTAAACCCCCATGGGGTTGCTCTTTCCCCCGATCCAGGAACTGGAGGTCTCTCTTGGGGCCTGGCCCCTTTCCTCTCCCTACTCTGCCTCCCAAGAGCCCCTGGAACCCAAATCTGGTTCCCTCAAGGCCCTAAAATGCCTGCAGGTGGCTCTCAGTGGACCGTAGGAGGAAGGACAGCCCTGCCTGTCCAGATCTTGTCCGGAATTCAGGCTCTGTCTGATTGGGCTGCCTCAGGTCACGTGCTCAGCCAAAAGCCAATCACCAGCCAGGGAATGGGCCATGTTGGTGGGCCACAACCAAGGCGCATGTTCCTGGGGTCTCTCGGGTCTCCAGAACCACCCCGGACTGATGGCTGTGGGGGAGTGACCCCAGCGTCCTGCTCTCCTCCTTCCCCTGGGACCGTCATCCCGGCCTGCTGATAGCCCAGGTAGCAAGGTGGAGACAGTGAAGGTTGGGCAGAGGGCTGGGACATCGCATTCGAGCCACAGGCCCTGCTCTGGAGGCTGGGCTGCAGCCTCATGCGGGTCCCCCAGTCTGCTGCCCTCGGGACAGGACTGAGCTGCCCCAAAGCCCGGGGTCTCTACATATGGCCTCAGCCTTTCTCTGTTTCTGAAAATCTATCCTCCCTCTTGTGCACGTGTGCATGTGTGTGTGTGTGCACGCACATGTGCACGTGTATTAATGGAGACTAAGGGCTGGGGATTTAGCTCAGCGGCATAAGCACCTGCCTGTCAAACACGAGGTCATGAGTTCGATCCCCGGTACCAAAAAATAAAAATTAATGGAGACTAAGCCAAGGGCCTTTGCATTGAGTTGCAGCCACAGCCCTGTTTGGGGTTTTGTTTTGGTGTTTTGTTTTGTTTGGGGGGTGTTTTTGTTTGTTTGTTTTTGAGACAGGGTCTTGCCAAGTCACTAAATTGCCCAGGCTGGTCTCCAACTTAGCAATCCTCTTGCCTCAGCCTCCCAGAATGCCAAGAGTACAGGTGTGCATCACACCTGGCTCTACCGAGCTCTGAAAGCCCCTTTCATTTCCACACTGACCTTGCCAGCTGCTGTCAGGGCAACAGACTTCTCTGCATGGCAGAGTGGGGACTCCTCCTCCCGGGCCTGACAGGTGGGGACACCACTGCCCAGGGCTCCAGGGCAGGGCTGTGCGACACCCTGACTCAGCAGAAGTCTGGCCTGGGTGAGGAGCAGTGGGGGCCTCTCTGGCCTCCGCCGTCCCCTCTCCTCTGGTCCCCATGGTGGACTGGTCTGAGCCCCAGCCTCCCACACAGCCGCCTCCCTGGTGGCCTTGTCCTCCCAGCCCCCTGTTCAGCCAGGATGGGCTCTGGGTTCCAGGTTTAGGCACAGCTACCAGGAAGGTGGGGCTCCTCCCCTCCCCATAGCCTGGGGCCCACCAGGGCCGCCCCCAGCCCAGCAGGGCTTTGTCCCTCAGGAGACCCCATCCCTTATCTCAGCATTACTCCCACCACCCCCACACTCGGCCTCAGAACCCTTTCCACCGTGCTCTGCTCGCTCCCAAGAATGGTCCTCTAGACCAGGTGTCCCCACCCCGTGCAGGGAGCTGCCGGGAGGATGTGGCAGGGCCGCTGTGGGCGCACACCTCCTCTTGGAGCCCACAGGACAGGCACAGTCCCCCTGCAAAAGCCAGACACAGGTGCAGGGAGCAATTGGGGAGGTGCGATGGGGACAAGGAAACCCTAGGCCTTGTCCAGGAAACAGGCCCAGGCATCTGGACATGAGACAGGCCTGGCCAGGACAAGGGGCCTGGACACTGACCCAGGGAGCGGGCCAGTCCTGGGGGCACAACTCCATGCATGGTGGGAGGGCTGGGTATCGCCTGCTTGTGGTTTATTAGCACCTGCATCCAGAGTACTGGTACAGACACAGAGGCATCTGAACCTTTCACACACCCCCTCTCTCCTCTCCCCAACTCCCTGCACCCCCAGACCCCTTCCCATCTCTGCGACATCGACCTCCCCACGTCCTGTCATCTTTTATTCTCTTCTCTATTTATATTTGGGGTTCTTACATAAAAGAAGCTACGAGACCCTTAGCCTTCTGTGTCTGGTTTATCGCACTTAGCATCAGGGCTTCGAGGTGCAGCCGTTTTCCTACAAGTGACTGCAACGCACCCCTTTTCTGGCAGTGTGAGCTCTCTGTGCACAGATGCCGCACTTTCCTCACCCGCTCAGCCGGCCCAAGTGGCACAGTGGCCCTTCTCTGTCTTAGCATTAGATCTACGCGGCTGCAGACACCATGTGCCGTGGTTTGGCTTCTCGGCCTCTTTCAGGAAGATGTCCGGAAGCGGTGCAGCCAGGTCTTAGTTTCCGAGGACTCCCCACGCTGACTCTCGCGGCAGCCATGTGGCCCGAAGAAGGGGCTGCAGCTCCCACCTGTCAGCGTTCACCGCCTTGGAGTCCAGGATGGCAGCCGAGCTTCTGGAGGGGCGGAACCTCAGAGTTGTTCTGATTTGAGTTTCTCTAATGGCCACAGAGACCGAGCACTCTTTCACATGCTCACGGGCTGTTTGTGCTGCTTCTACTCAACGACTGATTGGGTCTCTCACCAGGGCTCTCATTTTTTTCACTTCCTACCCTCTGCCCATTGGCCCAGAGCTGCGCAGGGGGGACCCTCTGGTCCTTGGGGGCTCCTCTGTCCCTGCCTGCTCAAGGCCACTCTGCCTCCACACCCTGGGCCCTGGAGGGCCTGCCGGGGTTCCCCCCCTTCTCCTAACACTCCCACAGGCCCAGCTTCAACTCAGGGGACCCTTCTCCCTCTGCAGTTCCAGCCAGGACACGGAAGCGTCCTCTGCTACTGCTCAGCAGAGTGATGGCAAGAGAAGCTCACAGATCCCCCCGCCCCACCCTCCTGCCCCCCAACCCTAGCAGCTACCTCCCTAAGGTGGGCATGGTGCAGGGGAGGGTGAGGGCGAGGTGGCCCAGCTGTGGACTCACTGAACTGCAAATCGAAAATGCTCAGAAAAGTATTTGTGTCTGTGCTGAGCATGTAGACATTTTGTCATTATTCCCTGAACACTGTGGCATGACAGCTGCTCACACAGTGTGTACACTGTCTCAGCTACTGGAAGTCACTTAGCAGTCACCTAAAATACACATGGAGGGGAATTTAGAGGGGGTGGCTTCTATACAAAATAGCACACGGGACTTGAGCATCATAGGTTCTGATACCCACACGGGCAGGGTCAGCCAGTCCCCAAGACACCGAGAGACAGCTGTAGCCAAAGCGCTCAGAACATTACTCTGGTGCCCGAGCAGGGCGTGGACAGAGGACCTGAGCCATCCAACCAGCCTAGGAAACCGCACAGGCACGCGGCAGACTCACACACACGTACACATAGGCACCGTGCACATGCACACATGGATGCATTTGCTCTGGCACAAAGGAGCCTGCACGGGCACACATGAGTCAGGGCACACGCCCATGTGCACACATGCACACAGGTGCCTGATTACACATACACGTGTGGGACAGGTGCACTCAGCTGTGCACGTGCTCGAGCTATGTGTATGCACAGGTGTGTCCATCACACACCAGACGCACACACACTTCACACCTGGGCGCACACGCGGCTCCTTCTCCCTGCAGCCATGGTCCTGCTGTTCGTCCTGTGGATGAAGAGGCGGGAGAAGGAGCGACACACGAAGCAGCTGCTAATTGACCCCGAGGACGATGTGCGTGACAACATCCTCAAGTACGACGAGGAGGGTGGCGGCGAGGAGGACCAGGTGCGACGCTGCGGTGCCCCCTCCCTGTGCTCAGCGGTCTCCCAGGGCAGTGAGGCTCTGTCCCTTCTCTGAGCACAGAGGTATTACGTGCTCCTTCTGGAACGTGCAGAGCCAGCCAGGTGTTTCCACGGCCACCCAGGCCTGGGCTGCGTCCCCCTCAGGGCACGGTGCCCCCGTCCTCCCTCCCTGAGTGCCACCCCAGCCCAGGGCTGCACTGTCTCCTGGAGGGCAGGAGCCCAGGGTCAGTGCTGTCCACCGCTCCAGCTGGCTCTCTGGGGAGCCTCAGGGCAGGGGACGGGCCCAGCTCTTCCCCGCCGAGTTTGTGCAGGGCTGAGGCAGTGTGCAGGGCAGCAGGGCCTTGGGCACACACAGCCCACTCCTGCCTGGAGGACCGGCAGGACTTGGGGAAATGGAAAGGGGACAGGGCCCTCGGGAGGGACAGTCCAGGGGACAGGCATAGAACAGGGCAGCAGATAAGCTTGGAGACCAGTGGTGGCTCAGGACGAGGCAGGCGGGGAGGCCTCTGCTGCTCCTGCCCAG
>PVJX010027087.1:0-25196 GCA_004027295.1 Dolichotis patagonum | reverse complement strand
CCGAGCTCCACGGGCCACCTTAGGGCACAAGAGGACCCAGTGGACGCTTGCGTCACTTGTCCAGAGCGCGAGGCGTCAGGCGCCGGCCCTGTCCTCCACACTGGAGGCTGAGGACGGTGGCCCAGTGTCCACACAGCTGCTCCTGATGGAGACACCACGGTAGAGGCCCTGGCTGACAGACTTGGTGTGTGTCTGTGTTAATGCAGCACAGATGACAGGCAGAACACCGCCACACCGAGTGTGTGCATGTGTGTGTGTGTGTGTGTGTGTGTGTGTGTGTGTGTGTGTTATTTAAGGCAGATGAGTAGGCTGACATTAGAATCTTGCTTTAGTTTCTTTTTCCACTGAGTTACTTCATGAAGACAGTGCCCAGCTTTTCTGACAGGTGACTGCTGCCCACGGCACAGCGTGTGTCACACACACAGACAGCGAGGGCCAGGGCCGCCGCTCAGGGACAATGAGGCCCTCGGTGCCTTCTCCCAGCTGGAGCTGTGGGTGCGGGCGGTTAGGGGAAATGCGTTTGGCCGCCTGTGCTGGCCGCCGTCTGTGGTCCTGTTCCTGCCTAAGAAATGGGAGCTGCTGACCGGTGGTCAGAGACCTACTGTCTCAAACCCCAGCACTCCTTTTTCAGTGTACTCGTTCTCTTTTTAAAAATTTATTTGTAAAGACTTTTTTTGGTGGTTGTATCATCATTTTTAGTTCCACGAAAGAGGACCGACACGCATCCGGCATGTTCATTAGCGCCCAGCCAGGGGATCTTCCCGGCGTGCAGCTGGGCCTCCCAGCCGCCTGGGGTCCTCCGAGCATGAGGGCCGTTAATTGACTTTATTGTTTTAGATTTATGCATTAAAAATACGATTTCTACTTGCAAGGCGTCACTTTGTTACTTTGTAGCTTTTAAGCTGATGCCATGGACTTATTTTTCTTCTGAGATAAAGTCACATCTATGGATTTTTCCACTAATTACGTGTCTGCCAATAAATACTTAGAGGATACATTTTATTTCAATTTATTATTTGTGTTTAGGTAGTGTGTTCCAGTCCCTGGAAGTATCCCTGGAACTGAGAGAAACGCTTTCGCAGTGCTGCTGCCTGCTCACCGCGGCCCCTCTCCCTCTCTGTCTCCCTTGCCTTTTAATAGCCGCAGTGAGCCCGGGCGCGCATGACGGCGACTCCGACACGGCCAGCTTCCAGGACTTCGAGGACGTGCCCAGCAGACCCGTCCTGGAAGGCTCTGGGAGTCCAGGTGAAGCCATTTAAAAATAGCCAAGTATAAACTGATAAATCTGACGCTGCTTTGGGGTCCCGGAGCGGGCACTGTGACGCTGGTTTCCCTTAGCAGCTGCACTGTCAAATTAATGGTCACCCCCAGAGGTCACGGCGCAGGCTGTTCCATCTCCTCTTTCATCAGGAATTCAGGTGGAGGACGTACAAAGGCTGGGTGACTGAGCGAGGAGCTGACACGATTAGTTCATTATCATCCATTTTAGGCTGAACTGGTTAATACACATGGAGACGGGGAACCAGAGAAAGTTGACGTTCTAAATATTTCAAATCAGGAGACCCAAGGAGAGGCCAGCGCACCCGGGGAGGCCGGCAGAGAGAACCAGCCCTGCCGGCTGGGGTTCTGCCTCCTTTCCAGGTGCAAACAGGGCACCCCGGGCGAGGGGGGTTAGCAGGACAGGAGCGTGTTGTCACGCTGAGCAAGACCAAGACGGCCACTCTGCCCCCACACACGGCCCTGTGTGATGTCACCGTCATCCGTGGAAAGTCCCGCCAGCCGTGCTGGAGCGTGGATGTTTGTTTCTGTGTTTGGTGTGTTTTAAAACACGCCTAACCCTGATGACGGTGAAGCAGAAAGTCTTGTGGATGGTGAGTGACATTCCCGGGTCCTACCAGAGCCGGCAGGTGCCAGGAGGTCCCTTGTTACGGAGAGCGAAGCTGCGCGCTGCAGCTGCTCCCTTTCTTCTCTGAGAGGGCCGGCACCCTCGGCCTGTCTCGGCTTCTGTGCGCGCCCGGTTTCCCGGGTTTGATTCGCCCTCCCTGTGGCCTGTCAGCTTGGTTAAGAGATTTCCAAATCCGGTAGCCTTCCCTGACAGGGGCCAGCTGTGAACAGTCCCCTGATCCTTCCCCGAGGAGAGAGAGCAGCTGAGATTTAATTTTCAGTGGGAGCTGCGGCCTGCAGTCTGTGTCAGGCCTCCGAAGTCATCTCTGGACCCCGTAGGCCCAGCGGTGACAGCTTCACACAGGGACACGCCCCCCCAGATTCCTCCGGAGACAGCGCTGCTGTGCACCCAGCCTCCGCCCAGACCCAGCCTCCTCTGCCCGGCCCAGAGAAACACATGGCATCGCCAGTGATGCCCACAGCCTCCCCTAAGGGCCAAAAGAAAACTGTGGCTTCCTCTCACGGACAGAAGGGTGCACAGTGGTCCTGTTCAGTGTCTGTGGCAACATTTGTATTTAAATTTCTCTTAGTTTGGATTCAAATCATCTCATCCTGCGTAGGTGCCTACAACGTCTTAATAAACCATTCTGCGTCAACCCTTTTGTCAGGCAGTCACCTTGGCGAGTCAAGTGTCTGCCTAGAGTTCATTGCCTCTGACAAGAACAGAGCGGCTCTGTGCCAACACCCCCCTGCTCCCTCCACAAGCACAGCACAGGACAGAGGGCAGCCCGTGGGACTGCTGCAAACAAAGGGACCTCCCCCAAAAAGAAAGATTAACTGGGACACACAGGTGCTGATAAGGCATCTTGACTTCAGGAGTGAATACTGGGCCATACAGCAGCCGTCATTATGCTGGTAATAAAGGATGAATTACTCTGGCCCTTTCCTCTGTCCATCCCTGCATTTTAAGACATCTTGCCTTATAGGCCTGCAAACCTCTGGAGGCTCCAGTCCTGGTCTCACTGCCTTCCACTGAGAATTTGTGGCTTGGTTGTCATGGAGACATCGTATTTCTCCAGGAATTGCTCATATTGATCCGTGGCCAGGCGTAAATGGCCAGGCGAGTGTGAGGAGTGGGGGCTGGGCAGTCCTCGAAAATGACCAGGGCTGCGGGTTGGAAATCAGCTCCCAGCAAACACTTAGGTAAAGAGAAAGAAGCAGTTTTGTTTTGTCTTCTTTTTGCACTTCTGCCGTTGTCTTCGCGCACGAGGAGCCGAAAGAAACTTGTTAGCCACTTGTCATGTCAGATCCTTGGTGCCGTCCTGACACAGCTGTCAGCCTTCGGCTCGGTGCCGTTCAGGGACACACAACAAAGAGGCGGCGGCATGAATTATTTATGGCTCCTCGTGTGAGTAAAATTCTGTGATAAGAAATTAAGACACTTCGGAAAGAGGTACTTGTTTGGGAAGAAGGATTTTGATGAAAGCCTATTTCCTTCACGTAGGAGTGGCTGGTAGGGAACGTTCTTAGAATGGAACCCAGAGGAAAGCAAGCTTTGCGCTCCTGGTGTGAATTTGGCGAGCCCGAGGGACTTCCTTGAACTTGTGAAAATATGGCTGTCCACTCTCAGAGTCCAAAACTGGACTTCAAACTATCAAGTCCCCCAACTGTCAGGCTTCCAAGATGGCGTGCATTGCTCTGGTGGGTCAGTTACCCTCGTCAGGAACACGTTAACCGCTCCAGTTAAAGGAAAACCAGACTGGGGAGTTTTCTGGGTGAGATCTGGGGAGACATCTTTGAACTAGCAGAGGTGCTCCTGGAGCTAAGCTTGCAGTTGTGTTCATTGACCATGAGTCATATGGAAAGGGGCATATTTAAATCTGAATGCATCCTTCTTATATTTCCAACCGGAGGATTATCACTCACTTGGAATTCCTGTTAACATTTCCATGTATGTGAAATGCCCCACTTACCGAGCTGAGGTGGTCAGTCTTCTAGCTCTAATGGATATTGACCTTATGTAGCTTTATCTATGCAGTGCTAAATGACTAATATATTTATTACATCATTTCCAATGAATAGGCCGGTCCTTTGAACAGCATATAGAAAGTGAAGGACCGCTTTCCCATACATGCATAGCTAAGAGCATTGCTTCATACAGTTCTTTGCAAACAAAGGCTTTCCTTCAAAATCCTCCGGCTGTCATCGTATGTAGCGCCTAGAACTTCAGTTCCTAATGACAACTCATTTTCATATTCATAAATCAAAGACATCGAAGCATGGAAAAACTAAAATTGAAATTTTTGAAAGAAGTTGAAGTTGATTTTTTTTAAAGGTTGACAGTTTTTAATAAAATCAAAATTGTACGTGTGTTCTTGTACATGTGTTCACCTGTATGTGTGCATGTGTGTGTCTGCATGCATGTATCTATGTGTTCACATGTGTATGTGTTCGTTGTAGGCATGTGTCTGTTCATATGTGTGCACATGTGTGCATATGTGCACATGTGTTCGTGTGTGTTTGTGCATATATACATTTTCATGTGCATATCTATGAATGTGCTGGTGTGTATGTGTTCATATAGACACGTGTACATGTATGTTTGTATATGCATGTATGTGTGCATGTCTATGTGTTCCTGTATATGTGTGTTTGTGCATTTGTGTTTGTGTATGAATGTGTATGTTCACATGTTTGTATTTCTGTATGTGTGTGCTCATGTGCATGTATGTGTTTCTTTGTATGTGTTGCGTGTTCATGTGTATGTGTGTATGTGCCACGTGTTTATGTGTTCATGTATGTGCATGTCTGTGTCTTGTGTGCATGTGTGTTTGTGTGTGGGCATGCGCTCACGTGTGTATGTGCGTGTACACAGTGATGGCATTGTCTTGGTGAGTTGCCGCACCCCGTGCATGTTGGACACTCTCTGCATTCCCACAGCCCTGCATGCCCCGCCGTCAGAGTGCAGTCTGTGGGCTGCAGTCCGCCATTGGTCACCATCCTATGGGCCGATGGAGCAGCTGTTCCTCTGCTCTCTTGGGTGCTCACTGTGACCCCCTGCGGGGCCATGCTCGGTGCCCAGGTTCCCTAGAGCCTGTAAGGCTGGCAGGATGCCCTCCACACAGAGCACTCCTGTACACTGCCCCTGCCCATGAATGTGGAGGCCTCGCCTGGGCCGGGAAGTAGCCCTCGGTGTGTCTCCTCTTTGGAGTAATTCATTAGCAAAGAGTTCAGATGCACAGGTAAGCCCCAGGTTGAAGTTTCCATCTCAGCCTCCGTGACAGATACCTGCTCACGCCTTGGCATTTCCGTGGCCCTGGAACCCAGGGGAATAACTCCCACATCTGGTAGTAGAAGCACACAGAGAGCATCATGGGCCAGCAGCTCCTTTTTTGTGATTTTAGGACCATTAAGCTGGATTTCTTGGGCTCCTTAACGCCCAGTTGCTTCTGAACCTGAAAAATATTTTCATGGAAAATATTCAGCTGAGCCTGTGCTAATTAACTCCAGGTAATCATTCCCTACACAGCGAACACCAGTCAATCTTCAGTCCCCAGCACATTGGTTAAAGAGGGGTCCTGGCCTTCAGCTCCGCATCCATGATGACGAGTACAGTGTCCACCATTCCTGTGAGGTGTGGATGAGACATCTTAAATTTTACCTCCTCGTTTCTTGGAAAATGAAAAGTTTTACTTCCTATTGCACTGGGGATGCAGACTTCCAAGTAACCTCAGCTGAAAACATAGCAACAAGAGAGAGCTTGAAGCCCAAAGATGTGTTTACAGGACCTTCCCTGTCACTCTGAGGCAGCTGATCACTGGACGCGTCCGCCAATAGCAGAACGTTTCGGTGGTTCTTAGGTAGCGCATCTGGTGTGCTACATCATTGTCAACCAATAGTGCATTTGCATGGATCCGAAGAACAGAACTGGGTCTCGTGTACCTTTCTGCGGAGAAGGCTTTGTGAAAGGCCAAGGTGGGCTTTTCTTCTTTTACTGCTCTGGCTCATGAATCAACAGCAGGAGCCAGGTAACGCGCAGCAGGGCAGATTTGGGGCTGGGCTCCTGGCAAGCACGGGTGGTGATGCCTGAGGCAGGAAAGGTGGGCAGCGCAAGCCATGCATCGGTCAGGGCCATGCGGAGCCCGATGGGACCCGGAGCCGCCTGCGAGGCGTCCTGGGAGCGCCTTCTTCGGCTGCACGTCACAGGATCAGTGTTTTGATTAATTTTCCCAAAGGGAAAATTGAAGCATCAATGTAATAGTTTTAAAGGAATTAACATTACGGACTAATTCCCTCACACGTGTGTGCACATTTAGGATGCAATATTACTTTAAGCCAAAGAATCAACTTTTTGACTTTTTGCCAGCAGGAGTGGGAGTTAGAAGTGAGGGTTTTATCATTAATATAAAAATAGCACACGGAAGAACGCGGCTGGGAAGAGTTCCATAGGCAAACGGACCCAAATCACATGTTTTTTAGCCCCCAGGGGAATCATCCAAGTGGTCTGAGGACTAAATGATTTTGATTCTATAGCTCAAACCCTATTTCAACCAGTTTATAAGGCTTGACCCAAATGGTGCAGTTGGGGTTTCCCTAAGAACAACAAAACTACTTGAAATTTATGGAAATTTGCTAATTTTATACCAAATTCATCTTGTTAGAAACATTCATCTTGCTTGGCAGTTAAAAAAATGAAAACCTGAACATGACGCACAATCACAGGGTGTTTGCCCGGTTTGTAAGGAAAGACTGCTGCTTGCTCTGCTCACACTTCATTTCAGGATAGAAGAGAGACATGGAGACGCTGGCCACACACTCCCTCCCCCACCCCACCCCCGCCTGCGTGTCCCCCCACCTCCTGTCCTGTTCCCGTCCCGCTGTGTAACCCAGCTTCCTGTGTTCTCTCTAGGTGAGCTGAGACATCACTCCTGGATAGCCAAGATGTGCTCCTGCAAGGTGTGCTGAGTGCGGTCCCTCGACAGACGCCTGCACGTCACCCAGTCAGGGACGCCAGCCCTGCCATTCGTCTCCTTGCAGAGCATGCGGCTGCTGCTCTACAGTGGATTTGCTAACTCTTCACCCAGAGTGCATCGAATGCACAGTTACTGATTGAACCTGGGCGCATTCTTCTAGAAAGCCAGCACCTGGGTCAGCGGTGGGACCCTCTTAGGGCTGTGGCATGGAGCCATGACTTCGCCATGCTGGCCTGAGGTGTGGTCTGTCCCTTCTTATTCTCTGCTAGTATCTTCAACAAGAAATGCCAGGCCCGCCTGCAGATACAGATGTAACAGGGCTTTGGATTTGCTCCCATTTTTTCCATCCCTGAGTCGTATAATAAACAACATTAAAGCCAACGTAACACACAATTTAATGTTGCCTGGGCGTATGTGATCTAAAGCTTGAGCGATTTGATTTGTTAGGTGAGGACGTTCTGTGTTAGTAGACACCTCAATTCAGACCAGGGGCTGCAGTAAATCTCATCCCCCAGCATGAAATGCTGTCAACAAACAACCAATTCCCTGCACTCGTCAATTAGCTGGAACAAGTGACACATGGTGTCCGTTGCCACACCCGTGTGACCCAGTGCATCTGAAGGACGACATTCAGGCCAGTGTCCTCAGCTAAAGGATCTGGGCTGGGGAAGAGGGAATCCACTCCTAACGAATACGGTTGGCTCTTACTAAGTGGACACTTATGGTTCCCTTCCCAGAAAGAAGCTGGGCTAGCAGGAATTCTAAAACTAAAATATTCGGAGCAATATAAATAGGGATTGACATAAAGTGCTCATCTATTAAGGCTGTTAGCGATCTGATTTACTTGCTGTGACTTATATTATACCATTCTTTTGATTTATAGAAAATCTTCAAAGCTTATTAATGTGCATATATTATAAATACAAATATTGCCAAATCTATAGAAAAATGAAGTATGAAATATGTGATATATAGCTCTCTGTATCTAAGAAAGAATTTCAAGTCTCGTCAAATCAACGAACACTGTTTTGGGCCCCAGAGTCGGTTTGTGCACTAGGCTGGGGACGGAGGAGACAGCCTCACAGAGGAACATGTGGTCTCCGCGCACAAGGACTCAGCCAGGCTCGGCCAGGACTCGGGGTGAAGCGTGACCCCTTGAGGCAGAACCAGCCCGTGTTCTTTGTTTCCTAACAACCGTGCCTTTGTTGGAAATTATGTCTCAGTTGTGCTTTGCAAACTCCAGCTTCTTGTGGATTCCAATGATCTTGGAAATTAAAACTCTGTGCGCTGTTGTGCCTGGGGAAACAGTACCCAGAAGCCATGGAAACCGGTTCCAGTGTAAAGGAAGGCGGCGGGTTTGGCAGCAGATTTCCCGCTGTGCTGGGGCCAATTCTCAGGGCTTTGCCAACACCATGAGTGCGGTGCGGTCGGCCAAGTGTGCGTCCCCCTCGCGGAGGGACAGCTTCACGGCCAAAACTTCTTGTGCGCTCAAGTTCTGGGCTGTTTATGGAAAGTGTGTTTTATTAGTTTCAGAGTTATGTCTCACTGTTCCCCTTCTGAAAGATGAAGACAGGAAGCTTTAACTATCACCATACTTGGCATTTTCTCAGGTCTAAGAACACCGGTATCGAATCCCTGAAAACATATTTCTGATGCCACTAGCTATGGGAAATTAGGAAATTAGAATAGTATGACCCTGACTTTACTAAACAGGAGTTTTACTGATGTTTTATTAACGCAAGCCAACACCTTTAGCAACCAAGGCCTTTAATTTCTAAAACTGAGAGACTCACAGAGATTTAAATAACACTTCCATAATACCCACATGTAAATGGGTTTGTGACACAAGTTACCAGATCTGTCTGGACTGATTTACTTACACTGACTGATGCTCTGCTTCATTCCTTCCTGTTGTGGGAAGACCGGAAGTGGCCAGTTGCTGGCCAGTGAGTGAGACTGTCCACGTCGTGGTCCTGGCCACCTTTGTCACTGCTGCGAACTCAGACCAGTTTCTTATGTGAGCAAGTCCTCCTGTTTGTCCTGGGTGGGCAGTGGGTCCCTGTGTCCACCAGTATGTTTGCTTCAGTCTTCCTATCACTGTAATAAACACTTCATTTGAATTAGCTTGTGTTTCTTTTTCTAGAAAGAGAGACAGAGACAGAGACACCTGGACCACCCAAAGAATATGGAAAGAATATTGTATTTTCAAGTTTTCAAGTCTGGACTCTTCTATTTCTGGAGGCGTGGCGCGCTGGCTATGTTGCGTGCTGGTTGGTTGTGCGCTGGCTGTGTTCCATATTGGTTGTGCCCAGAGCTCTGGAAGTTGTCAGCCACCCAGTGGGGGGCACAGCTCCCCTCAGCATGTCCAGGCCGTGGTCTTGGGCACCTTCTGTCCTCAGCTGAGCTGCAGTGTGGCTGCACAGGTCTTGTGTCCGAGTTGCTCTGTGGCTGGGTTGTGGATGACAATCTGAGCTCCAAAGTGCTCTGCGTGCAGGGTGATGCGTGGTGTCACAAGTGCACAGAGGTGGCCTCAGGCCTCCAGCTTTCTCTTTCTGTTAAAAACTGTTAACCCATCCCTACTAGAAACAAGATCAGAAAATATTTCTCTAAGTATTAATGTTTGATCTGTAGATGGTGGAATTTGGGTCACTTCTGTTTGCCTTTTTCTATATTGTTTCCCATATTCTATATTTTTAAAAGTCTTTGGTAATAATGCAGATCAACATTTAGTCTTTCTGTGGTTTAGGGTGTGTGTGTGTGTGTGTGTGTGTGTGTGTGTGTGTGTGTCTGTGTGTGTGTGTGTATTGTGAGACAAGGTCTCACTAGGCAGTTCAGGCTGGTCTTTAGCTCACTTTGTAACCCAGGACAGTCTCAAACTTGCAACAATCCTCCTGCCTCAGCCTCCTGAGTGCTGGAATTACAAGCAGATCAACACTTTGGAAATGCAACTGCTTCTTTAGTATTTCTGTGACACACAAATATTTAGGCAACAAGTTTGTTTCAAATGAAGGCTCAGGTGAAAACTGAGGTGTGCTCCACTGCAGAGGTCTGGAATGGTTACCTTCGAGTAAGGACCCAGGGACCACGGAGCAGGGAGGACTCTTCCTTTCCACCTTGCTGCTCCAAATGCCCTTTTCCCACGGCACAGAGGTATTTTCCTGTCATCCGCGGTGGGGATCCCTTTGTGTCCAACGCTGCCTAACTGGAAAGGTCGCATGAATTTTATTCAAGGATACAAGGTTCTTAACACCCAGCACAATTAGTGCATGTTTAGTACAGCAAATGACTGGGTCTACAACATGCCACACGCCAGCAGGACGCTGATGTCCCTAACACCGCCAAAGGGCGGTAATTAGTTGGCACAGGCCCTGGGGCCACCATTTGCTCACTTAGCAATCGTTTTAATTGCAATTATCTGCAAAGTCACCCTTCGGCTTTTCGGTCTTATTGGTACATTCGTCTGGGAAGGTGTCTTCACGCAGCAGCTCCCGGGAGGCAGCGTCACGCCCTGAGGACACTTGCGAGACAAAGGCCGCCCCTGAGGAAGTGTTCCCAGCCTCCGGGACATTACCAGAAGACTGCCTTAGTGCATCAATTTATAACTATGTTCTACTGAGTTCAATAGAACTTTCATTTCCCTGCTGCATTTTAGGGTTCGCCAAGGGGGGTGGGGTCGGTGAGGTTAAGAACCCTGGGCCTTTCCCTGGTGGGGGGGGAGCCGCAGCGATCAAGTTGTACCTGGGTGTTTGTTTTGTCTTTAATTTTTTTTTAATTTTAAAAAGAATAAAACCAAAGTACAAACTAACATTGTTTTGTTAAAAAAGGATTTTTTAAATAAAAAAGATTTTCTTAGATCAGCCTGTTTCAATATTGAGTGTATTCTCACCAATCTAACGAAAGTCCACTGCGGCCGGAAGTTTGGCTATGAAGCGAGGCGGTGGGGAGCAGGCGGAGGGGACGTGGGTCCGGACTCCGCAGGAGGCCCCGTGGCTCCCTCCCAGCCCTGGCTGTGCCCATCTCCCTGCCAAGTAGGGGGCAGCAACACGCAAGGCTGCGCATTCTCTCAGCCTCTCGGGCAGCCCAGCACGCACACACACGCACACACGCTTCCTGCAGAAGAGCGGGGTGAGTGTGGGGGTGAACTGCCCCGTCCCGCCCGTCCCCAAAGCACCGCCGTGGCAGAGGTCGGATTCCCTGTCCTACGCACGAGCCTTGGGGTTCTGTTTCTTTCTCTTTCTTTTTCTTTCTTTCTGTTTTTAAACCAGGATCTCACTTCTTTACTTCCCTCAAAAGAAAACGGGACAAACCGCTCCGTCTCCTGCCCAGTGAGCTTCTGAAGCGGTAAAGGCAAGGCTGCCCTTCTCTGCGACCTGGGAATCGGGTCTGGCCAGTGAGGCCAATGAACCCCTTTTCTCTGATCGTCCTCTGGAGACAACTGCAGTCAGAGAAGTCCTGGAGCGAACCCCAGGAAGGAAGCAGCCGCGGGGCGAGGGCCTGCCCGCGTCCCTGAGCCCTGCCCTGCGGAGCTGGAGAAGCCACGCTGTGCCGGGGGTTGCTCTTCCTTGACGCTGGACTCCCTGAGCCCGGCCTGGCTTCCAGGACTGGTCTGCAGCGAGGCCGACGGCTCTGCGGAGGCGGCGCCCTGTGCTCTGGTCCCTCAAGTCAGCCACTGTCCGCCACACCCAGACATCACGATTCGAGGTGCAGTGGGATGGAGGCCGTGACGTTTCTAGGCTCCACACAGCGACCGTGGGGCCCTGCAGCTGCTCCTCCGGTCTGCTCTTCCCCACGTTCGTTTAGTGCAACGAGTTTTTTAAATCTAGGTTGAATTCGGGGCTTTTCACCGTGCTGCAGCCCAGCCCCCTTTTGAACTTTTTATTTGGCGGCAGAGTCCCCTAAGATGCTAATTTGCCCAGGCTGGGATCAACTTGTAATCCTCCTGCCTCAGCCTCTCAGGCTGCTGGGATTTCAGGTGTGTCACAGGCCTGGCAGTGCAAATGTTTTAGACAAGGCCCCCTGCAGCTTGGCAGGCGAGGAGCAGTGTGAGACGCGCTGACCTTGGGTCCTCGCCATTTCACTTTCCTGTCAGTTATTTGATAGTATAAAAATACTTTCATGTAAAACTCTGAACCGCAATTTCCTGAACTGTACATGGGGACTAATAATTTCAGTTTCTTAAGCACCATGTGCATGCGCCATCTCTAATGAACAGAACATTAACGATAACTACATTTGCTCCATACCAGTAACAGTTGCTTACAATCTTTTCTTTAGAAGCATAAAGAGGTTTATTAGGCAGAATTCAAAGAAAATGGAGCGTAAGACCTGAAGAGAAAGCTGAGCTGCAGTCTGGAGCCTGGGATATCTATGTCTTCGGGGTGGAAATCTGTGGAATTGGTGAATCTATGTAAAGTTTGGGCCTGGCTTAGGGAAAAGCCGTAGGGAGAGAGAAGGCGGCTCACTGCACAGGAGAGAGGCAGGGCCCGGGCTGCTGTATCTTTTCTGAAAGATGAGTGTTCTGGGATGTTTGCTTCTTTGGCTCTATCAGCCTTTGGTAACTGGACCGTCCTCGGAGTCCCTGTCTTCTTAATGCGCACCCTTAAAAGTATGATTTTCCTTGTCACATGCCCAGGTGTGTTTCCTCTCCCGCCTCACCCCATGCCTGAATGTGGCTGTTTCCTTAGGGAACACGGAGGCTGAAGTCCTGCTTCTCATAGCTGCTGCAGGGGGCGCTGGGCAGGAGCTGTCAGGCCAGCCAGGGATCCAGCTCACCCTGAGACTCGGTTCTGGCGGGGTTCTGTTGCTCCAGCAGCCGTCACTCTTGGTGGTCTGTGAGGCTGGGTTGTGTGATGAGTTACGGGCCAGCATGAGGGCACCAGAGGCTGGCCCGGCTTTTCACTCAGATTGGACAGAGCATTTTGGTATAAACAGGTCAAATTAATCATTTCAATAAAAGCTGTTTCTTTTTGATTGTTTTATGTAAACAGGGACTTCCAGGACCAAGGTGAGACTCACAGGTTTCAGTAATTGATCTAAAGTTCAAGGCTGTTCCCAGCAGAGAGGGTGCTAATAAATAAAAACAGCCGTTCCTCTGGATCCCAAAAGATAATCTTCCAGGGAAGTTCTTATGTCAGATAGAACAGGCCGTAGTTCAGTCCAGGTTGTGTAAGACCCTGCGTCGTTTCCCTGCTGACTTCCGCCAGCATTCTGGGAATCGAGTGACCTTAAAAAGTGTGTTTCTGTACCTTCCTGTGGTGTGACAGAAGACCAAAGCAAAACGCCTAAGCACGTGTAAAGACCAATCCTGAACCCAGAAAGTGAGTTCATGAAAGATGTGGTAAAAAGCAAAGTTCAAGCTGAAAGTTAAAAATAATGCGATCGCATTTTTTTATGCAGCTCCACAGATCCCACCTTCGGTTCCACCAGGTGACCAGGCAGGCGAGGCCCTGACTATCCTGCTGAGAACCGCTTTGGCCCGGAGAGTCCCTTTATTTCCTCCATGTGTTCTGGTTGCCGAGACCACTGGAGGGGCATGGCGTGGCCAGGCTTCATGACGTCTTGGTGGTGGCAGAGGAACCGAGCCGAAAGAGAGAAGGCGTGTGGTCCTGGTGCCGGACATGGCCCAGCGTTCAAGCATATAAATGAACGTTACTATAAATTGTTACTCTAACAAAAAAAAGTCAGGAAAATGAAGGCACTGTATGAACAGAGTGGGAAAACGCAGCAGAAAGACCGAGATTCTCAGCCTCCTAGTCCGTAGCGTGTGTGAACTATCAAGCCATTTCAGGATGTATGTCCTACTTAGAAAAATGGGTATAAAACAGAAGACTCAGTTAAATCATTAAAATTGAGAATTTCATTAACCCATAAGTGAGTCGAATCCCACCTTACAAATTTCATTCCGGCAAATGTTGATGTATTGGACTGGCCAGAGGAGCCCTGTGGAATGCTTACCACCCACCCCTCGAGCAGTCCTACTTTTACATTTCCCTGGTAGTGCAGGACCGCGGCTCAGGTCTCACGGCTCCTCGGAACTCCTCAGCAAGTCCCCCGAGTGCAGTGTCCCAGCCCAGGTGGCCCCAGTGCACGGCTTCCTCACAGGGGTCAGCAACCTCTGCCCGCTGTCACTGATGGTCCTGGGCACCTGTGATGAGTGAGTGGCCCGCGATGAACACGAGTGAGACGGTGATGCTATAAAGAGCAGGGTTGTCTCATCATCTAAATGGTTTGTCTTGTGCTTCTGAAAAGTTTATACCGGAGTTCCCAGCTGGCAGCCAAAAGGTGTCCCAAAATAGCGCACTGCAAATGTGACATTTCTCTGCTGTCTTGTAGGTTTAAAAAATTCATTAAATTCTGCATGCATATGCATCTGTGTTCATGAAATTCAGAAAATCCTAGTAGCTAACACTGCTGAGTGTGTTTTCTCCACAGTCATTTATAACTAAGGAACAGAAACACACGAGTGACTTGCCAAAGCCCACATGGCTAGTCAGCTGTGAAAACAAAAGAGGGGTTTAAATATTATAGCGCAACTTGTTAGCATGTGGGCTCTGCTCTCAGAGCCTTCGGAATCATTTAGAATCCTTCATAACCATGTGTCTTAACTGTGGTTTTCAGAACTCTGTCAAGGACTGAAAAGCATGAATGTGCTTCATCTGCCTCTGCTCGAGGAAGTAGCCAATGGGATCAACAGCAAGAATGTCACTGCTTTTTACAAATGTTGATCAGCAAATTATTGATTTGATCAAAACAGAAAGAGCAGGCACCACCGTGCAGCCCGCATGGCACTGTCAATGCCACTGGGTCCCTTGGCTGCAAGCCTCTAGCAAAGGTCAGTTTGCAAACCACAGTCTCTGTGACAACCCAGTCCACCAGACAGGACCCACAGCAGGTGCAGACGACGCTACTCACCAGGCTCCACCAGCTCTGTGTGCAGCTTCCAATTCGCTCTTTGGGGCTGGGTCATTCCCACCACTGCCGGGCAAGTGGAAGGCGCTCAGCAGGCAGGAGGATTGGTAATATGCTGTTGGCTGCCAGGATGAGCAGAAGACCGGAAGCCTTGGGCACTCAAACAGTAGCATTCAACGACCTGTGTCCTTGATCACTGTGCAGTGTCACTTAGCAGTCACCAAACCCCACCGTCACTTCCAAGCCTCTACCTTGCTGATGCCCTTCCACCCTTGCCCGCAGCATTGAGTGCTGTCCTGAGCCGTGGGGTTCTCTCGGTGAAAGCACCCAGCTTTCTCAGGCCCTGGACTTGGGGTGCTCCCATAGTACACGGTGTGGGCTCTGGTCCAGCTAAGTGGCCTGTTAGAAAAGTGAACCAGAATGGACTCTCAGGCAGGACCTGAGTCCTGTCATGTGTCACATCAAGTCTTTCTTGATCAGAAAAACAATTTAAGGATGATTTCAGCTCTTTCAACAAAATTATTAGCTCAGTTGCCAAAGGCAGGGGTTCCTTAGCCTCCAGATGATTAATACCTTCACCTAGGTAATTCTTTGTAGGGGGATTTGCTGGGAATTCCCCATACTCAGCAACATCTCTGACTCCTACCACCAGCCACCATTCACATGCCCCACGACCTCCTCCGGCTATAATAAAAAATGTCTCTGGACATTGCCAAAGGTTCCTGGAATGTAACATTGCACCCAGAGAAAAGCACTGGTCTATGGTAAAATTCATCCAAATCACGTTCCCAAGCAAAAATTCACAAAGTGCTTTGTAGAGTTTTATGCAACACAGAATGGTACTGTTATGGCTGGTATCCAGATATCACCCCACCCCCCAAAGCCTTGCACTCATAGATGGGACTTTGGGGAGCAACTGGATCCTGGGTGTGTGATGCTGGATTAACCTGATGATGGGTTTGGCACAGATCTGGGTGTGGGCGATGAATTTACTGAAGAGGGAAGACCCACCCTTGGTGTGAGTGGCACCAACCAATACGCTTGTAGCCCGGATGGAATAAAAAGGGAAAGGAAAAAAAGAAAGCTCAGGGCTTCCTGCCTACCCCACCACAGACTGTTTCTCCTCTGCCATGCCCCTCCGTCATGATATCCTGCCTTGGAATCAGCCAACTATGGACTGCAACCTGTACTAACTGAGCTAAAATGCACCTCGCCTTTAACCTGTGGGTGTCAGGCGTTTGTCCCCCCAGTGAAGAGAGTGATGCAGACTGATCCCTTTAGCTTGACTTCCTTCCACGAATATTCATTCATGCTCTACTTGCATGAGCCAAAAGACTACAGGAAAGCAGTCACTGTTCTCTTCACAGCTTACCGCTTTCTCTAATTCTTGTATTGTGAGCCCTTCAAACCACATCCCTCATGACACCTTCATGCCACGCTCCAAATTCACACAGTCACTTGCAAACCCATCTCCGAGTAGCCCCACGTCCCACTCTGAGCTCAATCTCTGTCAGAACAAATGCTCTGCCTCCTCCCTCACTCCCAGCGTGACCCTGATCCCCAGGGGCCTTCTTCTTGATCTCCTGCTGTGAGCTCAGGTCTGTCCTCTCAGGCACCCAATGACCGCCTGGGGACCCTGCTGCGGGCTGCACCTCCTCCACCATCCCCCCCCCTGCACCCTGCAGCCTGTGCCCCATCTCCAGGATGCAAATCTGTGGATTCCCCCCGGGCGCCAGGTCTTCAAAATAGACCCTTCTTTCTGCCAGCTTGTAAGGACAGGTCAGGAGGACGATGGTTGCTTCTAGAATAAAGGCACAGTAAGGATTTGAAGCAGAAATTAAATCTATAAAACACAAAAGCGGCCTGTACCCCACCCTACTCAGGCAGCCGCTGCACACAGTGCAAAGCGCTTGGAAGTCAGAGCCAAGGACCAGGTGCTGCTGCGTCAGCCTGGAAACAGACGAAGTCTCAGCACTCTCCGGTCTCCCCCGCCTCATAAACGAACTGCGCTTAATTAGGACGCCTCTCCTCATCCTTTCCATCGCAGCTTTCCGGGTTTCCTGAGCTCACGCTGTCTGCACCCCAGGGCTGGGCGGGACCCCGGACAGACGCAGAGCAAGGGCCCGCAGTACCGAGGGCATCTGCGGGCTGACGGGGCTGCGCGGCTTAGGGCAGCGCCCAGCTGTGCGGGGCTCCCGTGCCTGGGCTGCTGAGCTGGGCCGGGGGTGGCCCTGCGCTCCGCGTAATCACGCAGATTTCACTCTTTCTTGACTGCCTGTACTTCAGCGTCTCTCACGCAGAGAGTCATGTCTTGGAAACCTCAGCCAGGTTAACAAGGGGAGCGCACTCGTCGGCTCTGCCGCTTTCCCGAATGCAGAATTTTCCCTCACCCTTGGGACTCATGGCCAGCCCCGGCTCCTTTCCCCTGCACACTTTTCACACAAACACAAACAAGCGCGCCCAGCCTCCTGCTTTTACCTTGTTACTTGCGTGACTGAGCCCTTGGAGGCAGTGCCCTCGCCCATAGGCAGGGTAACAGTGTCTGCTCCGTGGGGCGATCAGTAGGCTGTAAGCATGTGTAAGTATGTGGGTGTAACACTTCTAGGATTTGTTATGTTTATCCTAAGAGAAAATTGCAGCATACTCCCAGGAAAGGTAACACCAAGCTTCCAGTGGACAGCGCTTTCCCCCTTTCAATTTAAAACGTACCCTAGGCACAGATAAATAGTCTTCAGGTACGACTTCACCACCCAGCGCTGGCCACAGAGCCTGCAGGACAGCAGAGGGCAAGGACCATCGCAGCCACCCAGGGGACAAAGCCGGAGACCAGCGAAGCTGGCGTGGGTGACACATTTCTTGCTGACCGACCTGCAGCCCTGTCACCTTCAGATAATCTAGGGGAACCTCTGCTCCTGACCAGTGTCCTATTTGGCTGTAGGAATAATCAAAGAATGCAGAAAGATAAGGAGACAGGAAACATCCAAAATTTCAGCAGGAATTTCCCTGAACAAGTCCTGGGGAAGAATGCTTGGAATGCTACAGGAGAGAAGACTCCCGTGATCCCAGTGTTTGGGAAACTTGGCAGTTAAATGTCGTAGGGGTGCCTTCCGGCACTGTCTTCCTGTCCCGGATTTTAAATCTCCACTCACTAGCTCCTGCCGTACCCCTTCGTGGGGCTTTGCCTTGCCCTGGTCACAGTACGCCTTTCTGCTCTCACGGGAACCCAGGCTCACTCCTGTCTGAACCGAGTTCTTACCCTGGCCTACAAAGCCCTCCAGCATCCAGGCCGCTGACCTGTCCTTGTCTCCTCGGTGCTGCCCATTCCACAGACCCCTCCTCCTGCCTGCGCTGACTTCTGGGGTCACACAGACCTGCTCTGTCCTCACGGCAACACCGTGGGGACTGTACTGTAGTTATCCCACTGCCCAATGGAACAGAAGGAGCTGAGTTGTGAAATAGCTCTGAGAGGCTGCGCAGGTCCTAAAGGCCCTGATCTGAACTCAGAGCCCAGCTCTGGAGCCACCACCCCGAAGCCTCAGGCTGCGCTGTCTGGGAAACTGCTAGAGAGAGACGGATCTGAAGCCTGACTGATCCAACACATTATGCTGCTTCTCGCCTAAATACATTGCTTTCTTCCGCCCCCTAGAAGAACAGATAGGTCACTCCACCGTGTGCCCACAGCTGCAAACACACGGCACCGTGTGCACACCCATGGTGAGCATTCACACCAATCCAGTCACAGCAAGTTCCAGTGAAGGGTCGCTCACCTCCCTATGAAAGCAGCTGGGAACCAAGGGCCCGTGGCTCTTCCATCTTTGTGGAGCCCCCTACCCTGGTTCTTTCTTGTCAGTGTAGCTGTTTTCTCCTCTCCCCCTTTCCTTTCCTCTTTACAGAGTGTCTTCCTTTTGTTAAACTTTGTCCCTCTAATTTTTTGTTATTGGAGCTCAGTTTATGATGCCAGTGGATGGCTTGGGCATCAGAGCCGCGGTGCTCACCCCCCAAAGGCAACATGACCAGTAACTGTGATCTGTCAACTTTACCTGAGTGAGAGCCACCTAGTGGATAGTAGGTTCTAGGTGTGTCTGTGCATAATTGACATGTATGTCAGCAAATGAGGGAGACCCATCCCAGATGTAAGTGGTGCCAACTAATAGGCTTATTGCCTGGACAGAATAAAGAGGGAAAGAGGCCATCTGGCCTTTATTTGGAGGCGCTCTGGTCTTCTTCACTGATTTGGAACATTGGTCTCCAGTGGAGTCTTTTAGGCTTTGCAGTGCAGACTCTACAGTGAGCTTCCCTCTCTTCAACCTCTGGGGGCTGCTGGTTTCTCCTACTCACACCAGTGCCGATGGCCATTTTGCAGTCTTCCATCTCTCATTCCCTAGACAGCCATTTTGGATTCCTCTGCCTCTGATCCAGCAAGCCTACCCCATAAATCCCTTTATAATCATACATATATTTTGTAATGACTGTTTAACAACAAATGCACTTACCAAGGTCCAGCTATACTGGCTCCTTAAACTCCAGAGCCTTTTTCCTTCAGAACTTGCATGTGTTATTTTCCCAGTCTATAAATGTTTATCCTGGGTCTTCACCTGGAACATTTTAATGTCAACACCTTACCCCATCCACCATCTCTGTCAAACTTATTTCTAGCACCTGTCACAACTTGTCATTCTTTTATTTATGTTGATTTCTTGGTGCAGCAGGGGTTATTATTTTTGTCTACTCCCTCCAGTAGACCGTAAGTGCATGGGCCCCTGAGTCGCAGTGATAGTCACTAGTGTTTGGCACCTAGAAAGTGCCCAAGAAATACATATTGGATAAGTCAAAGAAAGGCATGGGGGCTTGGACTCCAGTCCACTGAGGAGCTGCAGCAGGAATCAGGATACATCTGTGGTCATGAGTGGATAATGGTATCAGGACATGGCACTGCAGACTCAGCACGGCCCAGGTGAGGACACATCTCATATGCCCTCAGAACATCACCCTGAAATGACACAGGAACCACTGAGAGATTCTAAACCAGTGAGCACCTTGAGATACAATGATGTTTTGTGTGTTTTGTCCAAAGTCACTCAAATGGGAACTACAACCTTGGGAAATGGACCAAGATTGCCCAGCTCCTGCCCTGTGGACTTCATGGAAACCTGAAAGGAATGGTGTGTTTCACCATTGGCCTAAACTCAGAAGCCGTTTCCTTCTTCTTGCCAATTGCTGTTGTTTTTATTTTTCTCCTGTTGAGTGATAACTTTGGGAAAAGGGAATAAACAGGGCAATTTCTGATCTTATTGGTTAAATGATGTCAGGAATTTAAGAGAAAGTGCGACCTTTGTACACCATTCTATGCCTTCCATTCCCACCTGAAACATAAGAAAAAATTTATATGTAACCATTTATCATTCCCACACTTTGACAATCCCTTTCCATATTTTTATTACCAAAACACTGTGAAGTGTACAAAATGAACATGACATAGTGAAGGTCTTATGTCACTTTCCAAACTGGCTGTATTGCAAGAGATCTGAGCAGCTGTCAGCCAAGATGTATCTGTGCAAGGGCCGGCATAGCGCACGGTATGTTCTGTGTTTCCCCTCCGCCCGACCCCAAGTTGTTTGACCAATGGACGGATTTTTATTATTTGAACTGGAAATGTTCTTTTGATAAATTTGTCCAAGTTTAAGCTTTACTTACAGAAGGGATCTGCCTCAAGTATTTTCTGGAAAAAGTGATATGTTGAATCTCAGAAAGGTCTTTTCCACTGGCAATATATATCAAAAAGTAAATCACAATGAAGTCGTGTATTAATGACCTGGACGGAGTCTCTCGGTGTCTTGGAAATGTCACAGCAGAGAGTAATGGAGGAGCCCTGCCTGAAACGCTGCTTCCTCAAACACAGGCCACAGGGGAAAGAATGCTGCACTGCCCTTATGTCTAATTCCCCTCTGCTTTCAACAGTTGCCCCCGTTTTTACTAATTCTGCCAACACTTTCATTTTGTATAAACTTGATATAGAATTGATTTCCAAAGTAGGAAACAGAATGTTTGTATTTTACTAGTTATGCACAGCTTTCGAGTCCTCAGGCTTCTTGCGTGCCCACCGTCCTTCCCACCAGAGTCTCAGCAACCCCAGCTCCACCGACTGCATCGGAGCCGACCCTGCACAGAGGGCTGCGACAGCCTGCCGGGGTTTCTTTTCAGGAGACTCACTGGGCCTGGGTTTGTGGTAGCATCATGGCAGGTCTTGGTTCTTGATTATCTTATCCCGATCCTCTAACCAGTTGCATGACCAAGGGAACCTTCCGTCTGAAAAGCTGGAGAAATCTTGGACGGTCTGGGCCTAGCGCTGTCCACTCCACCCAGTCTGGATGCAAACCAGACCCCAGGGAGGTCTCACCACTGCAGTGCACTAGCCCCTGCAAGGCTTGTGCATTTCAGGTGCAAGGAAGGCTCTGTCCGGAGCCCAGGCCGCACGGAAGCAGTTGCTCCGGTGGCTCAGTGCGTTTCTGTCAATACCACGCTGCTTTCTGCTGCAGTGGAGGCTGACAGCCTGCAGCGGGGGAGGGATGGATGGATCCAGACTTCACTTTCCACTTTCATGTTTCAAGAGCAAACCTGTTATTGTCAAGTAACTCTGAAATTCCACTCTGAGATGAAACTGAAATTGAGCTCTGAAAACCTCCACTGAAGAGCAACAAATTACAGGAGGATTTATGTTTAAATACCAGACTGGCTAGTTTTCTGATAATTCCCCATGGGTGAGGAGGGGGAGAGGGGAGAAGATCTCACAGAGTCCAGGGCGGCCGCCCAGGCCTTCTCGCACTCTGGTCCCTGACACCATGGGGTTCGGTCCCCATAAACAGGTCTCATTTGGCAGTCAGGCTGTCCAGACAGGCCACACCAGAACTAGCTTCCTTATCCTTAATCCTAAGAACATGAAACAGTTTGACTGTCTCAAAAAGATAATCCAGTGCCTTACTAAACATGAGCATTTAGAATGAAAACAGAAAGTGGTCACAGACCTCAGATCAAAGATAGCACAAGGGGCCCTGAGAGAGAGAAACAGCCAGAAATCAGGGGTATCCCCGAGACAGGGGCCGTCTAATTCTGATAAGACCTTTTTGGAAACCTGAGTATCCAAAAACCTTCCATTTCGAAAATCCTTTCTTAAACGAACTCAGATACTAGGTTGCCACCACAATGTTTATCGTCTAGAAACCCTGTGGTTTCCATATTCAGGAGGCGGAGCTTCTTTTCAGCTGAGTTCTGGTTCAGAGCCCATTGCAGGTCTCGCTTAGTTCTAGACCCTGCCTGGAGGAACTGCTCGGGCTGCACAGCCAGTAGAGTGAAAGGCCACCAGCCGTGCTGCAGGGGAGGACAGGCCGGGCGTGTGCCCCAGTGAGCCCTGACCAACAGTGTCCCCGTGGCCCACAGGGTAGCAAGTGCACAGAATGCGAACCACGAGTTCAGCTGAAGAGGGACAGACAGTACAATGGAGTCTTCGTGGGTTTACAAGGTAGGCTGATAGTGGCCACTTGCAGAATCAGGGGAAGAAGAGGAAAAGTGTGCCGGTGTGGTGGAAACCAGAGAATCCACAGAGTCGAAGGTCTGGAGCTCACCGCCAGGTCCTGTGCAAGTTCATGTGGAGAAACTAAGGCGCCCGAGCTGAAGAAAGACTGAAAGTCTCCTCTGGCAGTCTGGAGACAGACGTCCAAAGGCAACAGTGAAGGCTGGAGCTCTCCCGAAGCAGAAGGGAGCCTTCCTTTCCCTTCTGATTCCATCCAGGCTGCAAGCCTATTGGCCAGTGCCACCCACACCCAGGGTGGGTCTCCCCTCTGTAGGAAGTCCATCCCCCAGGCTCTGCCTGAGCCACACATGCCAAACCAGTCCATGAGGCATCCCTTATTCAAGGTGACTCCACAGTTATGTACCACAGGGACATTAGGAGTGGCCTCAGAACAGAAGAGCCCTTCTTCAGCACAAGTTCTTGCATCAGGACACTGCCAACACCTCCCCTTCAGCCCAGCCTCCTGGGACAGCAGGCATGTAGAGTGCTCAGAACCGCACTGCATCTGCGGAGTGTCACCCGCATCGTAAAGCTGTAGGGTCCTGGGCTTTCAGACTAAACACACACAGTGCATACAGAGACCAGCATCAGCCAGTGGAAAGAGGCTTTGGAGAAGGAGAAGGCCCGGAGGTGCAGCGCCTGGGGAAGGACTTGTGGAGCCTGAAGCAAATGAAGCGCAGTTCCGAAGAGTAAATGGAATTAGATGGGGACAAGAATAACCATGTGTGCAGATGGGGACTGATCCCAGCAAGCACCAGGGGAGCTCAGAGATTTTAGGGTTCCGGGGGCAGCATCCCCTCGCCTCAATAGTTCAGGCTGACTTGGGAGGGAACTGATCACTGGCTTCGGCCCTACAGGGGTCACAAGTGAGTCGTCTCAAGTACTTTGGGTAGAAAACTTGAACAGACTGGGCTGGGAGAGAAGAGGAGAGAAGCCACAAGTAGTGGAGAACGTGTGGGGGGGGAGGCTGGGGCGGGCCCAAGAGCTGCTCCGTTTTCTTTTTCCAGATGAGAGAAACGGCAGCAAGTTTATGTGCTGGTGGAGCAGGCTGGGGGCGTGGTTACCAGAGGGCGGTCTTCGAGTGGGCAGCAGAGGAGGAGATCTGGGCACCGTGGAGGAGCTGACTGAGCAAAGAGAGGGAAAGTTCCCAGGGTGTGCCAGCACAGTAGCAGATGCAGGGCGGGGACCCCGGAGGCCTGCCCACACTCTCCTGCTCCCTGGGTTAGAACAGAGAGCCTGGCATCTTCCCTGAGGGCAGAGACCGAGCTTTAAAGCCTTCAGGAGGAGGGCAGGAGGCAGTCAGGTAAGACAAGGGCAAGGGTGCGTACGAGGGTGCCGTCTCGGGGACCCAGGGGACACACTCAAGGTGAAATCAGGTGGCTTTGATGTGTGTTTCCAAAGTGTTGAGTTTTGTTTCTGCAGCCTGAGAGTAGTAGGAGTCCTGGAATCAGCCAGAGCCGGAGTTCTCCGTGTCCAGGAGGCAGGGCGCTGGGTGACGGTGACGCCAGCAGGTGTGATGAGATGACCACAGGAATGAGGCTGGGAGAGGGCAAGGACAGTCCTGGCGTGGGAGCAGAGGCGCAGGGACGGCTGTGTCCCCGCTTCTGTGAAGGCTCTGATGGAGGCGTTCAGAGGCAGAGGTGCAGCCCTGCGCTATGTGGTTGTGACCACCATGCCTGGGGTCTCCCGTTTGAGCAGGGGCTCCCCGCTGAAGTCACCGAGGCCACCCATTTCAGTTTACACAGCAGGCATAATTATTTAAAGAGGAGAAAGCAACGCTGCGGACCTGACTCGCTGTCTCAAAGGCTCCGAGCTGCGCTGCCCTTCCTGCGGGCACTCGCCGTGCCACTGCTGCAGGTCCCTGTGCTGGCATTGCAGGTAGAGGCGAGAGTCTGAGTGTTGGCCCAGACTGCCTCAGGGGCCACGACGGGCCACCCTCGGCTTCCCGGTGACGTTCCACCCAGTGGAGCCCTGGGAGTCCCATCAGTCCCCCCAAGGCAGCCAAATCAGTGCTTCTAATTCCAGATCTGGGGAGCACTGTCTACTCCTCAGTACTGGCATCCCACTGAAAAGAAAACACAGAGAGTCGAGGATTAGTCCCCTCAGCCTGCGTCAGCTCCTGCACCACATCTGTGTCCCCGCCTGCGCCAGCCACGCCAGCACCTTTCTCTAGGAGAAATGATATTCCAGGACATCTCCTCTCCCGTCCACCTCTGCCTCGAAGGCCAAGCCACAGCCTTTAAAATAACAGCTAAGAAATCAGGGTTCTTGTAGGGTCAAGGCAACAATCGTCCCTACAGTGGAGAAGTACACACACACACACACACACACACACGTCATCTGCTGGACACATTCAGGCTACACGTGAAGTCGCCATGACCTTAGGGAACCAGGAAGAGGTAGGAATTGGGGGGGGCAAACAAAGGTCACATGTCAGTTTTGAATGAATTTACAGGGTGGGGCTCTTATGGCCTCTTAGGCCCAAATCAAGCTCTCCGTCCTCACTTCTGTCAAGTGGTCAGAGAAACAGGAACACACTTTGGCCAGGAAATGATCCTGCAGTGGGTTTAAGTTCTAGGTTGCAAGAGAAAAGACAACTGGAGAAACCCAGGGGCCAGTTAGAGTGGGCAGGTCACTCACTGGGACCCATGCAATGATATTGCAGCTCTGGGCCTCGCCATGCATGAGCCACACCCACCCTGGACTCGCTGAGGTTCTCGTGACAAACGGAACATCTCGTTGTCATTGGTCAGGGGCAGGGACGATGGCAACTTGTGAGTAAAGCACTTGGAGGTTTCCTTCTGCTGGCAGAGACACCTTTGGGACCCACAGGGATGACCACCTGTGCTTTCCCGCAGTGGTTG